>CM017565.1:25108093-25335171 GCA_007844125.1 Sinonovacula constricta
CGGATGCTCTGCACCCTGGCCCCATGTTCGTGCCAAGTTTCAGGTCACTGGGGGCAAAAAGGGGCAAAATGGGGCACGTGAAGTCCCCTTATGGAGGCCTTCGTATTAAAAGGGGGGTGGGCCCGATCCCCGGAACGGGAAGCCCTAGGCCAAAACAATTTCGTTGCCCGGATGCTGCACCCCGGCCCCATGTTCGTGCAAAGTTTCAGGTCATGGGGGCAAAAAAAGGGGCAAAATGGGGCACGTGAAGTCCCCCTATGGAGGCCTTCGTATTAAAAGGGGGGTGGGCCCGATCCCCGGAACGGGAAGCCCTAGGCCAAAACGGTTGGCCCGACCCCCTTTTAATACGAAGGCCTCTTATTTTGCCCCCAGTGACGTGAAACTTGGCACGAACATGGGGCCGGGGTGCAGCATCCGGGAAACGAAATCCGTTTTGGCCTAGGGCTTCTCGTTCCGAGGATCGGGCCCACCCGCCTTTTAATACGAAGGCCTCCATATGGGGGATTATACGTGCCCAATTTTGCCCCTTTTTTTGCCCCCAGTGACCTGAAACATGGCACGAACATGGGGCCGAGGTGCAGCATCCGGGCAACGAAAACCGTTTTTAGCCTAGGGCTCCCCCTTCCGGGGATCGGGCCCACCCCCCTTTTAATACGAAGGCCTCCATAGGGGGATTTCACGTGCCCCATTTTGCCCTTTTTTTTGCCCCCAGTGACCTGAAGCTTGGCACAAACATGGGGCCGGGGTGCAGCATCCGGGCAACGAAAACCGTTTTGGCCTAGGGCTTCCCGTTCCGGGGATCGCGCCCAGCACCCTTTTAATACGAAGGCCTCCATAGGGGGACTTCACGTGCCCCATTTTGCCCCTTTTTTTTGCCCCCAGTGACCTGAAACTTGGCAGGAACATGGGGCCGGGGTGCAGCATCCGGGCAACGAAAACCGTTTTGGCCTAGGGCTTCCCGTTCCGGGGATCGGGCCCACCCCCCTTTTAATACGAAGGCCTCCATAGGGGGACTTCTCGTGCCCCATTTTGCCCCTTTTTTTGCCCCCAGTGACCTGAAACTTGGCACGAACATGGGGCCGAGGTGCAGCATCCGGGCAACGAAAACCGTTTTGGCCTAGGGCTTCCCGTTCCGGGGATCGGACCCACCCCCATTTTAATAGGAAGGCCTCCATAGGGGTGCTTCACGTGCCCCATTTTGCCCCTTTTTTGCCCCCAGTGACCTGAAACTTGGCACGAACATAGGGCCGGGGTGCAGCATCCGGGCAACGAAAACCGTTTTGGCCTAGGGCTTCCCGTTCCGGGGATCGGGCCCACCCCCCTTTTAATACGAAGGCCTCCATAGGGGGACATCACGTGCCCCATTTTGCTCTTTTTTTTGCCCCCAGTGACCTGAAACTTGGCACGAACATGGGGCCGGGGTGCAGCATCCGGGCAACGAAAACCGTTTTGACCTAGGGCTTTCCGTTCCGGGGATCCGGTCCACCCCTCTTTTAATACGAAGGCCTCCATAGGGGGAATTCACGTGCCCCATTTTGCCCCTTTTTTGCCCCCAGTGACCTGAAACTTGGCACGAACATGGGGCCGGGGTGCAGCATCCGGGCAACGAAAACCGTTTTGGCCTAGGGCTCCCCGTTCCGGGGATCGGGCCCACCCCCCTTTTAATACGAAGGCCTCCTTCGTGCCAATTTTCAGGTCCCTGGGGGCAAAAAAAGGGGCAAAATTGCGGACGTGTAATCCCCGTTTGGTAGCATTCGTACTAAAAGGGGGGTGGGGTCGAGCATCGGAACCGGAAGTGCTAGGCCAAAACGGTTTTCGTTGCCAGGATGTCCCACCCGGGCCCCAGGTTCGTGCCAATTTTCAGGTCCCTGGGGGGGGGGGGGGGGGGGGGGGGGGCGGGGGGGGCAAAAAAAAGGGGCAAAATGGCGGACGTGTAGTCCCCCTTTGGTAGCATTCGTACTAAAAGGGGTTGGGGTCGAGCATCGGAACCGGAAGTGCTAGGCCAAAACGGTTTTCGTTGCCAGGATGTCCCACCCGGGCCCCAGGTTCTTGCCAATTTTCAGGTCACTGGGGGCAAAAAAGGGGCAAAATGGCGGACGTGTAATCCCCCTTTGGTAGCATTCGTACTAAAAGGGGGTGGGGTTTGAGCATCGGAACCGGAAGTGCTAGGCCAAAACGGTTTTCGTTGCCAGGATGTCCCACCCAGGCTCATGTTCGTGACAATTTTCAGATCCCTGGGGGCAAAAAAAGGGGCAAAATGGCGGACGTGTAGTCCCCCTTTGGTAGCATTCGTACTAAAAGGGGGGTGGGTCGAGCATCGGAACCGGAAGTGCTAGGCCAAAACGGTTTTCGTTGCCAGGATGTCCCACCCGCGCCCCAGGTTCGTGCTAATTTTCAGGTCCCTGGGGGCAAAAAAGGGGGCAAAATGGCGGACGTGTTGTCCCTCTTTGGAAGCATTCGTACTAAAAGGAGGTGGGGTCGAGCATCGGAACCGGAAGTGCTAGGCCAAAACGGTTTTCGTTGCCAGGATGTCCCACCCGGGCCCCAGGTTCGTGCCAATTTTCAGGTCCCTGGGGGCAAAAAAGGGGCAAAATGGTGGACGTGTAGTCCCCGTTTGGTAGCATTCGTACTAAAAGGGGGGTGGGGTCGAACATCGGAACCGGAAGTGCTAGGCCGAAATGGTTTTCGTTGCCAGGATGTTCCACCCGGGCCCCAGGTTCGTGCCAATTTTCAGGTCCTTGGGGCCAAAAAAATGGGCAAAATGGCGGACGTGTAATCCCCCTTTGGTAGCATTCGTACTTAAAGGGGGGTGGGTCGAGGATCGGATCCGGAACTGCTAGGCCAAAACGGTTTTCGTTGCCAGGATGTCCCACCCGGGCCCCATGTTCGTGACAATTTTCAGGTCCCTGGGGCAAAAAAAGGGGCAAAATGGCGGACGTGTAGTCCCCCTTTGGTAGCATTCGTACTAAAAGGGGGTAGGGGTCGAGCATCGGAACCGGAAGTGCTAGGCCAAAACGGTTTTCGTTGCCAGGATGTCCCATCCGGGCCCCAGGTTCGTGGTATTACCGAGGTAGAAGTAATAAATAGTATTAAAGAGCTTAAAAGTGGTAAAGCACAAGGAATAGATGGAATAGGTACAGAATTTTACAAAAACACATGTTCTAACATAAGTCCTATTTTACACATTTTGTTTAATAAAATATTTCTGTCTGCCAATTTCCCATGTAAATGGAGCGAAAGTATAATAGTACCTGTACATAAGTCTGGTTCTATAGATAATCCAGCCAATTATCGTGGAATATCCCTTCTCAATGTAATGTATAAGATATTTTCAAGCATTCTTTTTAAAAGAATAAACACTTGGGCTACACAGTTCAACAAAATTGCGGAAGCGCAAGCGGGCTTTAGGAGGGGTTACTCTACAACAGATAATATTTTTACCTTGCAAAGCATGATACAAAAATATATTACTAAGCCTGAAGGTAGATTTTACGTACTGTATGTTGATTTTAGAAGGGCCTACGATGGGTTACAGCACCATAAACTATTCCAAACATTATATGACATAGGTATAAGGGGAAGACTGTATAATTGTCTTGTAGCTAATTTACAAAGTCGTGTACGTATTTCAAGCTCCCAAGCCTCTAGTGCAATCAACTGTAACATCGGGATATAGCAGGGGGACCTGTACAATAATTTTTAATCTTTATATTAATGAATTATGCAATTTCTTTTATGAGAGGGGGCATAGAGGAATCTTTGTAACAGAGAGCTATTCCAGATATTACATGTATATTATATGCTGATGATGTTGCGAGTTGTGCTGATACGGCCATTGAACTGCAACGCCAATTAGATACTCTGGCAGATTTTTGTCAATTTTCAGGAATGAATATTAATCACTCCAAGACCGAAATTATTGTATTTAGAAAGAGCGGACCTCTGAGGGCATACGAAAAATGGACTTATATGGGAGAAAGAGTTAATGCCACATCAAATTATAAATACATGGGTTTATTTTTTTCTTCTACTATATCGTGGAATAAAGCTAAGGAAAAGCTTGCTGCTCAAGCACAGAAATACATCAACGCTATTAAGGCTTTTGGACGCAACTTTGGTAAATTTGAACTTGTGGAATATTTTAAGCTTTTTGATTCCATGGTCAAGGTTATTCTAATTTACGGAGCAGAGATATGGGGCACTGAGGTTGCAGATGAAATTGAACAAATCCAGATGCATTTTTGTAAAGATTTTTTAGGACTTAGAAATACTACGGTTAATAATTGTATGGTATTAGGAGAGTGTGGTAGACTACACCTCAGTGTTGATTATCATATTAAATGCATAAAATATTGGTGTAAACTGCTATTTATGCAAGAAAATATATCCGAGAAATAGCTATATAATGTTAAAACGGCAGGATGACATGGGTAGACGAAATTGGGTGAGTGCCATTAAAAAGTTATTATTTCGATTTGGATTTGGGTATGCATGGGTGTATCAGGAAATAGGAAATACTAGTAACTTTATCTATCAATTTAAAGCAAGGCTAGCTGATTGCATGAAACAAAATTGGTCATCAATGGTAAATGAATCCAGTCGCTGTGACACATACAAACAATTTAAATCCCTTTTAGAACCAGAACGATAGTAAGTTCTAGATTTTTCTTCCATTTTAAGGAAGTTCTTAGCACGATTTAGGTGTCCAGTCCAAAAGTTTGCCATAGAAGTAGGAAGGCATCAAAATGTCCCTAGGAACGAACATATTTGTTTATATTGTTTTATTTCACATTGCTTTGTACACTATAACTAACCTTACATGTGTAAATAAGCTGTCTTTTTATGTTTATTGCATGAATATAAACACAGCTCTTGTATATGCTTCTGTAAATGATGTGTGTTTTGGGCCGGTGGCCATTATATACTAAATAAAAATCTGTCTGCCTGTCTGTCTGTCTATCCGGGCAGATCTAACGAAGGTCCAGTCGACAAACATCCCGGTCCCAGAGGCCTAGGCGAATGCTGGAAAACGTCTTCTATCAACATCATGCAAATATAACAAGAAATATTTTTACGGACTCAAGGGCAAAAATAATTAGACAGCTAGCAGATCGGGATCTGCACTGTTTGCTTTGAATAAATTTGACCTCGACTATGATGAATACGACGAAGACGACGATGATGATGACGATGATGATGTTGATGATGATTGTGGTGATGATGAGGATGTTGATGATGATTGAAAGGGACAATGCCTCTTTTCTATTTCTCTTATTTGTTTCCATTTTAGATAACGATTAAATATTGAATGGTGATACATTTGGCAAATTTATTGACATACATGTATGTTTTTAAATTGAAGACTTTTAGAAAGTGTGTGTTCATGATTAAGTACGTAATATCTTGTGTTCAGTTCTGTTCTATTCTGCACCCTTTAAAGAGCTGAGTAATCTTGTCAAGAAATAGTCCAGCATATGTTCGTTGTCATGTATGTAAATTAGCCTACACAGTAACTTGTGCCACTTGCTATCAAAATACCTTATATGGATATGGACTAAGAGTAAGTTCTCAGGGACAGATCTACGATTTTACCGTTGAGGAAGTATGTTTTCACATGCCAGTCACATGGAATGGGTATTGCTATTGAGTTCTGGAATTTCATAAATGCGTTTTGGCGTGTCTCAAAACTTAAATGATACTATTTAACAGTTTTATTACTTTGAATGCACATGTGATATTAACTGTTTGTTGCTGCGCCTACACTGTATCTTCCCATTCTGTATCCGCCCCTGGTCACAATAATTTTGTCATAGCCTAAAAAAGCGTGGTGCACGAGATTTTTCATCCAGTTTAGCCGCTTCTAGTCACGCCACCAATCTGGCCACAGTATCTTCGTGAACGTTGTGTTATTCACGCCTTTCGACGTTCGCATACTCATTTTGGTTATATTTAACAAAGTTAAGTTGAAAATATATTAAAAGAACGGAGCGACTTGTAAACATGTTTGTAAGTACTATTTATTACTTTATTATTACATATCTACATTTAGTTACAATACATTTACATTTTAAATTGTGTACCATTTTCCCAACAGCAATTCTTGGGTGGTCTACCCAGACCACGTGGATTTCGTAGCCATATGTATACAATATATATAAATATGTAAGTATTAAATTCCTGTCACTCAGAGAAATATTTCAGAGAAATATTTCAGGTCATTCTAAGTTATGATAAGAGAAGACGACGAATATTGACCATGTACTTATTGGCCGATAAATACATTATAATTATACGAATATTGTTGTTTTTAAATATATCGCGGGGACCAATTACGATCATTATAGCGAGATCCAGCTATTTTGGTGGTGGACCCAAGACAAATGTCTTGGTGGAACCACCGGCATACCCCATGTCAGCGGAAAAGTTCCGCAGAAAGACCTTCCCCCGTAAAGTCAAGAACGGGATTCGAACCCACGCTGTAGGCATCCAGAAGAAGTTACTCATCGGTGACTACCACTACGCCACCACGGACGCTTCACTGTTATACGAATAATAATGGTGATAAGGCATAAATTACACTTTTTTTGTGTTCAGTTTTCATGTATAGGAAATAAAGATATGTTCAAAGTGTACTTTTATCAGCATTTATTGCATTGAACAAGGCATATAGAGATTTTAAGATCATAATAAACTGGACACCAATTTAAATAGTTATCTGACTTGTGTTTTGAGGCTTATCTGTCTAACTTTGAGTTTGACTATACTCAGAATGTTTAAGGGGTCCACATTGGTGAAAATTACCTATGGCATCAGTATACTCATCTCAGTAAAAAAAACACCACTTAATCAACGACCGATACATACACTATGCAGGGATGAATTCAGGGGTGAGGATGGGGGTGGGGGTGTGGTGGGAGTGGGGGATGCATCCACCAATCAGGTAAAAGAGTAGAGTCGTGAAAACGCATGCATGGAAGCTTATAAATTCTAAGCCTTTAAATAAATTTTGTCTGTTGACTGTTTAGGTCGAAGTCATGGTACCTTAATGTGTGTAAATATCTAGTATTTACTGCGATAAATTTGAATGGATCTTGATTCATGTCCCGCCCACCCCCATCACCTCACTCCAAATTTTCTGAATCCGTTCTTGACAGAGTGTGCTGAAGGTTAACACTACATCTGTTTGAACACGGTAGACATTGGCCAATGTATCAATATCCTCGCCTCAATAAGAAACACAGCGCTTGACCAACGACCGCTACGTTCACACTGTGTGCTAAAAGGTGGCACTAGTATTGTCGGTTACCATTTTTCGGCACAGAAACAGTAACATAACTCCTGTCTCACCCCTCTATTAAAGTGGCGTGTAAAAAGAAAACTTAATTACAAATGTAGTAAACTGTTCGGGACCGAGAAAATTGGCCGTAATATAAAAATGGCCGTATTATCGAGTTGCCCGCATTGTGAGTTTCTACTGTACATATATAGATCAAGCTCGACAGGAATTAAATAACTTCATTTGGGCTATAAGATGTATACAGTATAATAATCTATAATATAGTGACCTTTTCTCCCTTCTCTTGGGTCAATGGTCTAAGAGAAGCAACTCTGTCAGGATCAAAAATTAACCTATGTACGAGTTGCCTTCCTTTGCTACCCAATCTCACTCGGAACTCCTCATGTAATTCCGTCCGAGTAATTCCGTCCTCGGACAATCATGATTCGTGAATTATCCGAGGGGTTCCGATTGGACCATCCCGTTCACGGAATTACCCGAGGAGTTCCGATTGAGTAAAATGGCCGAGGTGATGTGATTGATAAAAAACACACAGTGCGAGCTATTCTGGAGTGATTTCAAGTAATTACTTCTTTTAATTTTAATGAAAATTATTAGGCATACGATATTCGTTCAAACAAACAAAAATACAATTCCATCGTTAGGTTATTATATTGTTTCCATCGGCGTATATGTAAGGAGTTGGGTCCAACACAATATTTGGTGTTGTGTACCCTTTATAAACTGTTTCGTCTGTTTGAACGCGGTACAAAATTGAAATAAAAATAATGGTTAACCGCTCAAATCTAAAACTTTATTCTGCTGTTTTAATGTACAGTGCCAGACTATTGCGGATCTTAACTTACCTCTTTGTGGGGGTGGGGGGAGTTTGAGACTTTTCGACCCCGAGACTATCCGGCCCCAATATATGTGACTATGCTTTTAATGTATTACTGCTTTGACATGTTGTTTGACTTTTTATGATAATAAAGAATAGGCTTTTTTATATATACGCTGAAAATATACCCCCAAAAAGAGAGAAAAAATAAAAAATGATGAGGGTATATATACTGATGGCCATCTATGCCATTGCTGTTGTTAATTTTTAACTTCCCTCTCTCACCCCAATAATATTGTGCAAATAAGGTATAAATGTTTATCCTTAATTGACATAAACCAATATATAATACAAGTTATAAATCTATTTAATTAAAAAGATCTTAACAAATAAAAAACAATTTCTCACTTTTACCAAACTGTAACAAACACACATTTCAATTTAGTCCTCTTTTCAATTTAGTCCTCTTTTCTCAAATAAAGTCACAGCATTTACCATCAATTATAATCAATAAAATGCAAAATAAATACACGTCCACTAACTTCTTACTAGGGGGTGAATAGCCCAGGGGTTAAATAGTCAAGGGATTGAATAGTCACTAAGCCATTTAACTGCGTTTTCAGAAATAATAAGATTTAACAATTCCATTAGAAGGCAAAGCCTACTTATATAATTATGTTATTTGATAATCTTCTCAAAATTGTTTTATATTTTAAAACATTATAAGTTAACACATGGTATATGATCTTTGAAGTTGCTTTGTTGTATTTTAACATTCCATGGTTTTGTCTCTCTCAGGTTGATGTTCTACTAGTCTCCTGTTATCCACATCAACTAAGGCACCGTTTACTGGTACTGTCATCATCCGGGCAACAACTTGACATCAAATCTGCCATCAAGAGCTCCATTTTGCCTGCCCCAGCAAGGTGCTACCATTTTCCCTCATTCATGAACGTTTCCCTCGGCATGAACATTGCTCTGCTTCTATACACAAAGGATCCTGTATTCACAGACAAGACATACACACAAGGTAAGGGGGTGCTCTTGGCATAATGGTAGAGTCGATGATTTGTAACCCCTTAAACTGCTTAGCCTCTCACCATGTGGGTTCGAGTCCCATTCAGGGCAAAGGACGAAATGTGGAAAGGTCTTCAAGCTAACATATGTTTAAAAACATACACAAGGGACACAGGTCACCTAAAAAAACAGACATTTATCTGGGTCTTCCTTCACTGACTAGCTGGACCTTGCTATATTTATCATAACTGGATGCTGCGATGGATCTAAAAAACAAAAACAAAACACAAAGTAATGGATCTAGCCTTTGGGTCATTTGTATTCGAAATTATTTGTACCCTTGAAAATAAAAGCTGGCTTTAAGTTTGGGTAAAAACACCAAGCTTGTTAGTTTACCAGCAGACAATTGTATATTTCTGATTGTAAGCAAGGGAGCTATACCGCTTCCATTTTTTACCATATAGTATGATGCAGCTATATTTTCTTTTAACTGGGGCTCCCCATGGGCAACCAATCGAGTAAAACAATTATTAAATTTCTTTCAATCTATCTTAGTTTTCTTTATTTTATGTTTGGGATACTCTGTTTATTTTAACTATTATTTTTGTTGCATCACACTGACACAATTATGGTCATATTGATGACGTCCAGCTTATTATTGATAGAGGAAGACCCCTAACATATGTCTGGGTAGAACCACCAGCACATCATGAAAGTTATCACCCAGAATCAAACTCTAACCTTCTCTGTGAGGTACTGAGGGGTTATTTGTTACTCAGTTTGTGAAAATAATTTGACTTTTATCTTGCTTAAATTTTTATTAACTTGTACAAAAGTCTTAGTTATATGCCAACAAATTAATACAAGTTAGAAGAGTTAAGAACATAAAACACCAAACTGACCATAGTTGCAGAAACACTTCTATATTGAAAATTTAATCAGGCTTATCATTGCATCTATCAAATAATTTTTCACATGATTAAAAATAAACAATTTTTTGTTAATATAACAGAAATTTTTGGCTTTTATAAGAAGATAGATCCAAATCCTAAATTGCAGAAAACCAGAATTTAACATCAGGCTGAGATATACCAAAGTTGTTATCATGATAGTGACGTGTGTCCTTTTCTTATGTTCATCTTACAAGGGTAGTTCCATTAACTGATTGAACTGATGTTAGGATACTGTGGTAACTGGTTATGGTGTGGTGTGGTATATTTTGTCAGGTATTCATGGCATGCTATACATAGTGAAGGCAGCACTATCTGCTTCAAGTGGACACCATCTCCAGATAACTGAAATATAATTAGTGGGACAATAAACTCAACAAACAGCTGATTGAACTTGTGTAATGATACTGTGGTATATGTTTGGGTGTGGTATACTATGTCAGGTGTTCATGGCATGATATCACAGTGAATGTTAAACTATATCATCTGCACATAAACTGCATCTCAGAAAAACTAATTGACTCTAGATGTGACAATTAATACAGCAAATAACGAATTGTTAAGGTTTTCTTTTTAACTCATTTATGCATTTATATTTATATTTCTATTTATCATATAGCAGTATAATGTATATTAACATTGTTTACAGTTGGGAGCTACAAATACAGAGGTACTCACACAACATTGGACAAGTCTGATTCTCAGATTGTGAAAAGCTAAATCTCCTGCCCCATATTAAGCCATGATGAGAACCCACACAAGTTCCATAACGAGCCAAGTAGAAAACAGAATGGTAGGAATGTTACTATATCTATTTTATATATTTTTTTGAGCCTCATTCATATTTTATGAAGGGAGGGCATAAGACTTGAATTGTGCCACTGACTTCAGATCCAACTGACATTTACTCAAAACTGATAATTTGTCTCTGCATTATTTAGATTTTTGACCATTAAATTTCATCTTATTAGTAGAAAGAAAATTATTGAATTGGGTTTAATACAATTATAATTGTTTAACATATTTACAGCTCATAGTTTTACCAACAAAAATATTTTATAACATACTTTTTTAACCACAGACCATTTTAAACTGTTTATAAAATTAAAAAAATATTTTCACTGGATTTTGTATGCCTTTAGCTGCTATGAGTAGGGTACATGGTTTATGATTGTTTATCTTTGAAGGAGATTCTCTTGTTCCCAATATTTAATTAAACCTGTTTAATTACAGCTCTTAAGGATTCAATACCCTTGAAGCGGCAGCCCTGGAACAAATTAGTGTTACCATGTCAAGGCTTTCCTTAAACCTATGAAACAACAACAATCCCCATGACTAAGCTGGAATCCATACTAAACCATGAATGGAATTAGTCCTGGCCTTAAAAAAAGACTGAATCACATCGTAAGTAGGTTTAAATATGTTGCTTATATAGCAGAATGCATTTTTACTCACTGGTAGTAACCTAGTATGATCACGTACAGTGTAATCCTAGATGCTAGTACATATCATCATAACTTTTGACAACACTTTTGTCTTTAAGTCATTATCATTTTACTAATTCTTATGCTCAAAAATATATTTCTATGTACCTGTATCTCATTTAATTCACATTTGTCAAGCATTGCTTCAGAGCAGTGAAATGTTTCCACGTTGTTTGCTTTTGAAAATTGTCTAAAATTTCATCGTTCTGATGTATGTATTTTTTTCCCTAACCAGGCCCAACAGTCATCTCTTCAAAGAATATACAGAATGAATCAAGCAAGAAAACCAACAAAATCCTGAGGATTCCAAACAAGTTTTCCTAGAATATATTAAGACAAACATTTAACAAGATCTCATGGTCTCCCAAACATCAGTCTAAGAACATTCAATGTATTAGATATCACGAAGAAATCCAGGATATCCAAACCATTAGTCCAAGAAAACCCAGCAAGATGCCAAGGCCTCCAAACTATTATTCCAAAAACATCCAGCAAGATACCAGGGCCCCGAAACCATTAGTCCAAGAACATACAGCAAGATACCAGGGCCCCCAAACCGTTAGTTCAAGTACATCCAGCAAGCTGCCTGGGCACCCAAATAATTAGTTCAAGAACATGCAGCAAGATACCAGGGCCCCCAAACTATAAGTCCAAGAACAAGCAGCAAGAAACCAGGGCCTCCACAAACTATTAGTCCAAGAACATCCAGAAGATGCCAGGGCCTCCAAACAATAAGTCCAAGAACATCCAGCAAGATGCCAGGGCCTCCAAACTATTAGTCCAAGAACATCCAGCAAGATACCAGGGCCTCCACAAACTGTTAGTCCAAGAACATCCAGAAGATGCCAGGGCCTCAAAACAATAAGTCCAAGAACATCCAGCAAGATACAAGGGCCTCCAAACTATTAGTTCAAGAACATCCAGCAAGATGCCAGGGCCTCCACAAACTATTAGTCCAAGAACATCCAGCAAGATGCCAGGACCCCGAAACCATTAGTCCAAGAACACACAGTGTACCTAAATGAAAATCCATCAAGATGTCAGGCCCTACAATCAACAATTCTAAACTATACCATGTATATAAAACATATATTCCTGATGTATGAGGTAAGGATGCCATTTTTTGCTATGAAAATATTCTTTAGCATTACAGAAAAAAAATACTTAAACTTGGCCAGAAGAAAGGTTTTTTCATAACATGTGGTCTTGGATTTGAAAATCTGAAGTTAATTTTAGTAACATCACCTGTGAAAAAATGTTTAAAGCAAACACACTATTCAAGAAGAATTCCATCTTTGATTCAATCAATACACTACAGTTTGCATGCAGAACATGTGGCATCACATAAAAGAATTTTTTAGACCTTATATCTCGTATGCATCATGTCTGTAAACAGAGCATTATTACTAACACACTCAACAAACCATATTTTCAACTTTATTACTTTGGCTACTGGTAGTACCACAGAAGACAGTAGTTTAATAGCACCTAAACTTTTGTAGCAGCACGTACACAACAAATCATGCTTAATGCCCTGCATCTTGGCTTTACAGCTATGCCTAGCAACATAAACAACTCATGTCTGCTTAAACCTCATGCCAATGGAAACTTATTTCCATCCTTATTGTGACAACAAATATTTCCATTGTCTTAGAATATAAATAGGAACCATAGCATTTTCTTGTATGACATATTTTACTAGGACAACTTTACAATTCACTCTGTTCAATCAAATATTAGACAATAAATTTTGATTTCCATGTAATTTCATTAATAAGGATCTTAGGGGGCACCTGTGGTGTAGTGGTAGAGTTGCCGATTTGTAACTCTTTTGACTGCTTAGCCTCTCACCTTGTGGGTTGGAGTCCAGGGCGAAGGACTTTATGTGAGAAGGTCTTCCTGCTGACTTGCGATGCGCCGGTGGTTCTACCCAGACATGTGTCTGGGGTCTTCCTCCACCAAAAAGCTGGACGTTGCTATAATGATCATAAATGGTCGGTGCAATGTATTTCAATAACAAAACAAACAATAAGGGTCTTACTCAGCAATGGCATATTTTAAAAATAGTCTGCATTACGTTTATGTATTCTGATATAATTTCAGCTCAGGAAATCCATCCTAAGCTGAGTCAATGTTTTGCTCCAGCACATTGATACTGTTATCAAGGTAAGCTACCAAATAATAAATACTGAATCTATATGCAGACTTGTAAGCATAAAAAGTTTTGCCTCAGGATTTTCTCCTTTATATAAAATGTCAACTTGATACTTCATTAATATAAATATTGCTAGTCTGTCATTTGTTTGCATTTTACAGTGTATTCTATGCAGGTTATTGCAGCTTAACACATAGTCTTGGGACTTGCAGATGTACGTACATATCTGAAACACTATCTATATAAAATTCCAGCATGTTATCGGTATACTCTTAACTATAGTGATGTACTCCACTGTTATTTCAGCTCATGATGTTGCATTAGACTCGCATTAATCCTAAACTAGAACAAAGTTCTGCTACAGCATGTTGATGTAGTTATCAAGGTAAGCTATCAAGTGACTTGCCATTTTTGCAGAAAGATTTTCTTGGAACTCAGTTAAACCAGATGCGCCATGGCGTAGTGGTAGAGTCGCTGACTTGTTACTCCTCTGACTGTTTAGCCTTTAACCATGTGGATTTAAGTCCCATTTGAGGCAAAGAACTTAATGTGGAAAAGTCTACCCAGCTGATAGCGGAACTGGTGGTTCTACCTAAACGTCTGTGTGGGGTCTTCCTCCACTAAAAGAATGGATGCCCCTATAATGTTCATAATTGATCGCTTTGATGTATTTAAAAAATCAAGACAAAAATAAACTTAATTTAACTTTTCTATCTTTAAAGTGTTCTTTTTTCTATTTTTATAGTGTAAACTCAATACATCAGCAAATAGGAACAGCAAGCATGTCACCAATTTATTTTTCTACATTATTTTGTCATTACCTACTTTTGTTTCAGCTCTTGAACTTGTGTCAACATCCTTCCTGAGCTGAATTGAAGTCCTGGTCCAGCTTTTTGATATAGTTATTTAGGTAAGCTACCTACCTAACATCAGCTATTTAAACAGCTGAGTGGACAAAAAATGTTCATGACACTAAACTAAGCAACTCCATACATGATTTTTAAGGCAGTAGAGATAAATTTTGATACTTTGCATTGATGTTGTGTTATATATTGATTTAGTGACTTCTGTTTGCCAGATCGTGTCAATTCCTGATGTGAAGAAAATTACATTTGGTTACCTGAGTTTGGTTAATCATTATTCCCTTAGCAAAGGGGTTCGGCTTTACAATGCAGCAACAACTTAAATGTTTCCATAGCTTGCCTGCAATGCCCTTGGTTACTTCCACAAATTCATTTTGCTGCACTTTGATGCATTTATAATTATATTGGGACCATGCATCTATCATGACTACTTATTTAGGGGTTTGTTGACAGATATATTAAACTATTCTGTGTAAAATAAATGTGATTTAAAATTGAATGTATTGTATTTTTCTGCTACTGCAGCTCACCAAGGTGTCATAGAATGTCCTTTCCCCCAAAGTAGAAATGGAAATCCTATCACTCCCTGGTTTTTATGTTGTGGACAAAAATAAGGTAAGCTGTCTTTTAAAATAAAAGAGAAAATGTGCTTATTTTGTGCTAGACAACTTGCTTGAGTAAAAGATACAAAGCAACCTTCAGGTCTCCGGCTCATCTTCCAGATTATCTTTTGTAAGTACAAAATATAAGACAACACCATAACTTTTATTTGTTTATTGACTTTTATTTTAGTCTTTTGCTATTAAGTGTCTAGATACATTATCAAACTTTTTTTCTCTGGACTTCATCAATGTAGAACATTTTTGAACATTCAGATTGTATATTTTTGTCTACCATCCCCAAATCTATATAAATGTTTATCATCTATGATATGTATTGTTACAGCATCTACATAAGATCTAACCAACGATCCTGACCTAATCCTGGCCCCAGATGGACAAACTTCAGCTAAGTTCTACTGATGCTACTAATGGTGAAGTCCTACATAAATATTACCGTGCTAGTGTGTGGTGAGACTTGTTATGGATGGACTTTTAACAGATGGACAAAGACAATATCCAGGGACATAGGCTCAGCATACCAATGTGGTATTTTAATCATTTTTTTTCATAAATTTGCCTACAGTCTACTGTCAGTATGTCATTCCCTGCCATCATGCCAATTTGAACAAAATTATTGGTGATATAGGAAATATTTGTGTATAAAATAAATAATTAGAATAAAACTAACAATAAATGATCTGCAATATAATGAAAAAAATAATGGCAAGCTAATAGTTGGTAAAAATACTTGTTTGTTTTTTTCTTATATGAATTTTAAGTGAATACCTTGTTTTTTTAATTAGTTTGCAGAGCAAAATGATTTAATAAATTGTTAATACCACTGTAATGGATTTTTTTTACAAAATGTTTTAACATTAATCAACTTTGCATATATATGTCCTTACTTGAGGTATGAGAGATTGGATGGAAAGATGCTGGTGTCTAAGTTAACACAAGAGCATGTTTACCAGCTCTCTGGAGGGTGCAGTTGGCTTTATCTGGAGAAGTTTATCACAAAAATCATTATAATAACAATCAGACAATTTAAAATACTCACAAATCTAATCTTACAACAAAAGTTTAGTAAATTTCCACATTCATGCACTCGAGTGATTACCTTAGTTTTAAGTCTCTGCAGCATGGCTCAGATAGGAAATAGCTGTTTGCAAAAACAAGTGGGGACTTAGGCTGCTCTATTCACACTGATCTAAAGCATCAATAAACAGAACTTTGCAGGACCTTTTCAGGTTACAATGACTTATTTGGTTTTGGAGACAAAAGTACTTGGTTCAAACTGCTGGATATCACCTTTAAGGGAGTATCAACAGATATTAAGTACATGACTTTCAAGTAAAGTAGTCATTTGATCTGTAGGCTTAACTGGAATCTGAAAATATGTTTCATTTGAAGATTGATTTTTTTAAACTTTGGCCCATAGAAAACATGACCTTTTAATAGGCTTATCTCTGACTGTTATATTAGTTGTCAGTTTTATATTAAAGCTGTTGTCCATCCTGGTAAAGTCTTCTTTCCAAGTACGAGTTTTTATTTGGTCGGATCATCGCTTATGTATTATCATATATTAAGTAACTTGGTTTAACATGGTTTAAACCTGGTTTACAACATTACGGTACTTTCTGACTTGAGGTTGCAGATATTTCAAGATTTACGGTTTTGGCTTCTGGACTTTCTAGGGCTGGATGTTTTTTCCCTGACTTTATCTTCTTTGAGGTCTTGGTTTTATTCTGACTTCAGGCAACAATCTGTGTCCTTTCGAATCAATTATAGTGCTACTTTCACTGTGATACCTGGCAATAAACATATGACATCATTCCACACCTAGTTACATTATCCTGTTTCTGGGGAAGCAGTTCCTTATAGAGCTGTGCCCTGGCATAGTGGTAGTCTCCTACTTGTAACTCCTGACTTCTTAACTTCTCATAGCATGGGTTCGAGTCCTGTTCGGTCCCGGACTTAATGTGGGAAGGTTTCTAGCTGACCTTCGGTCTAACTAAGTTGCTTGCAAATGTTCTTTTTGGCCAACATTTTGGTCTGAATTCCATATTGTGAGCTCTGGATAACTAAAATATTGTTGATAAGACGATAAACCATACAAAGAAAAATATATATCCAATTTAACCATTAAAATTGTATCTTCCACCAAATTGATTAAACCTTTAAACAAAATCTTGAACATCCTGTGACCACTTAACCTCTAACTGCATGAATTCGAGTTCCGTTCAGTGTGAAGGACTTAATGTGGGAAGGTCTTCCAGCTGCGTTGTGCCAGTGGTTTCACCCAGACATCTGAGTCACTAAAATAGCTGGATGTTGTTTTGATTATTATAATTGGTTGGTTTGATGTATTCTAAAAAATCATGAACATACATGTTGTTGAAGTTAGGGTCTCCTTTTATGTCACAATGTCATCAATAAAATTTCCAAATTTGGATGACTGGAGAGACTCGTGACTTGAATAAGAGTAAGATTACAAACACATTTTATTATAGGATGATCAAAATTTGAATTGAGATTAAATATATTATTAGTAGTTAACTAAATAACAATATTCATTCTAATTTAAATATATGTAGTTTAAGGTAGATGTAGTTTGGATAGCAAATCAAGTCTATTTAGTTTCTCTGTAAGAAATTACTTTACAATGATA
Source organism: Sinonovacula constricta (assembly GCA_007844125.1). NCBI lineage: Eukaryota > Metazoa > Mollusca > Bivalvia > Cardiida > Solecurtidae > Sinonovacula > Sinonovacula constricta. The sequence goes on from CM017565.1 coordinate 25,125,947, forward strand.
GATGATAAAATAGGATGGACCATAACTTGTGTCGGTGTGATATATATATTAAACAATCCAACACAATAGGATAATGCCCTTTAGTGAAATGTAGGCTATATTTGTTTAGTTCTTGCTATCATTATAAGTGCAATTGTTCAGCTTGAATAGGAAAATAACAGTGCACTCTCAGGAGTGGCCCTTCCTGACATTGCACTGTTTCATAGAGCATACAAATATGTGTAGACAATTTTTATACATGACTTTGTCAACGTATATTTGTATGTGCCAGTATTTTTGTTATAAGTTAGGGGCACATTATTGCATTGTTTCATTATAGTTAGAATGGCATAAATTTACTTGTTTTAAGGCAGACTCAGTGCTGTCTTGTAAAAGGCACTTTAAGACATTGTGTTGTTTCGTTATAAATGTAGTTACAATAGAATAACTTTACCTGTATAAAGGCAGAAACAGTGCAGTCTCGTAAGAGGCACTTTACGACATTGCATTGTTTCATTATAAATGTAGTTATGACAGATTTACTTTACGTGTTTTAAGGCAGAAACAGTGCAGTTTCGTAAGAGGCACTTTACGACATTGCATTGTTTCATTATAAATGTAGTTACAATAGAATAACTTTACTTGTATAAAGGCAGAAACAGTGCAGTCTCGTAAGAGGCACTTTACGACATTGCATTGTTTCATTATAAATGTAGTAAGAGGCACTTTTACAACATTGCATTGTTTCATTACAGTTAGAAAAGGACAACTTTACTTAAAGTAAAACAGAGGCAGCACAGTCTTGTAAGAAACACTTACCAGTATGACATTGCGTTGTTGCACTGTTTGATTATAGTATAAACTTACGACATTGCATTGTTTTATTATATTATGAACAGGACAATTTTACTGATTTTATTGCAGAGATGGCACAGTCTTGTAAGAGGCACTTACGAGGTTAAGTTGTTTTATTTTAGTACTTCACTGCATGGTTTCATTTGCAGCAAATGTTTGTAGAAATTATGTAAAATGTTACATAGATGTATGTAAAGTTTTACATAAATAAAAACAGAAACAGTGCAGCCTTGTAAGCGGCCCTTTACAACACTGCATCGTTTTATTTTTGGCAGATGTTTTTTTGAAATTATGTAAAATATTACTTAAATATATGTAAAATTTTACATAAATAAAAGCAGAAACGGTGCAGTCTTGTAAGCATCTCTTTACAACAATGCATCATTTCATTTGTAGCAGGTGTTTGTTATAATTATGTAAAATGTTGCATAAATATATATAAAATTTTACATAAATAAAAGCAGAAATAATGCAGTCTTATAAGTGGCCCTTTACAACACTGAATCAATTCTTATGTAGCAGATGTTTAAATTATGTAAAATATTTCATAAATATATGTAAAATTTTACATTGTTTTATTTGCAGCAAATGTTTTTTGAAATTATGTAAAATGTTACATAAATATTTGTAAAATTTTACATAAATTAAAGCAATAACGATGCAGTCTTGTAAGCGGCCCTTTACAACACTGCATCGTTTCATTTATAGCAGGTGTTTGTTGAAATTATGTAAAATGTTACATAAATGAAAGCAGAAATGGTGCAGTCTTGTAAGCAGCTCTTTACAACACTGCATCATTTCATTTGTAGCAGGTGTTTGTTATAATTATGTAAAATGTTGCATAAATATAGGTAAAATTTTACATAAATAAAAGCAGAAACGATGCAGTTTTGTAAGTGGCCCTTTACGACACTGCATCGTTTTATGTGGGAGATGTTTGTTGAAATTATGTAAAATGTTACGTAAATGTTTGTAAATTTTTTACATTGTTTCATTTGTAGCAAATTTTTTTTGAAATTATGTAAAATGTTACATAAATATATGTCAAATTTTACATAAATTTAAGAAATAACGATGCAGTCTTGTAAGCGGCCCTTTACAACACTGCATCGTTTCATTAATAGCAGATGTTTGTTATAATTATGTAAAATGTTGCATAAATATATGTAAAATTTTACATAAATAAAAGCAGAAACGATGCAGTCTTGTAAGTGGCCCTTTAATACACTGCACTGTTTTATGTAGAAGATGTCTGTTGAAATTATGTAAAATGTTACGTAAATGTATGTAAAATTTTACATTGTTTCATCGTAGTAAATGTTTTTGTTATGTAAAATATTTGCCAAATTTTACATAAATTTAAGAAATACTGATGCAGTCTTGTAAGCGGCCCTTTACAACACTGCATCGTTTCATTTATAGCAGATGTTTGTTGAAAATATGTAAAATGTTACATAAATAAAAGCAGAAACGGTGCAGTCTTGTAAGCAGCACTTTACAACACTGCATCATTTCATTTGTAGCAGGTGTTTGTTATAATTATGTAAAATGTTGCATAAATATATGTAAAATTTTACATAAATAAAAGCAGAAACAATGCAGTCTTATAAGTGGCCCTTTACAACACTGCATCATTTCATTTGTAGCAGGTGTTTGTTATAATTATGTAAAATGTTGCATAAATATATGTAAAATTTTAGATAAATAAAAGCAGAAACGATACAGTCTTGTAAGTGGCCCTTTACGACACTGCATTGTTTTATGTAGAAGATGTCTGTTGAAATTATGTAAAATGTTACGTAAATGTATGTAAAATTTTACATTGTTTCATTTGTAGTAAATGTTTTTTGTTAATTAAAAATGTTACATAAATATATGCCAAATTTTACATAAATTAAAGCAGAAACGGTGCAGTCTCATAAGCGGCCCTTTACAACACTGCAACATTTCATTGCAGTCTTGTAAAAATACTTTACAACATTGCATCATTTCATTTTATTTTATAAATTAGTAAATTTATGATTAGATGGTAGAGAAAGTAATACATTTATTCACAGAGTAAAGATTTTATATATATATGAATCCACAGATTTTTGTGCATATTGCAAGGTATTTTGACTGCACCATTAATTTATATTAATTAATTTACCGGTATATTTGAAGATTACTATTGAAAGAAAATACTTAACCTGTGTATTTGTCATCTATTAGGGTATTTAGGTAGCGCAATATTTATAAATTCCCTTGTTCACTGCATAATTTATTGCTAGAGATTCATACATTAATTAGAGCAGAAATGATGCAGTCTCAGATGATGCATTTTATGACATTGCACTGTTTCATTCATAGTAGAATTGTCATAATTGAGATGTAGCAGAAATAGCCACAGTTCACTTATAGACTACACATTTGTAAAATTTGTCATATGTAATGGAATTTAAGAATAAACAAACCTTAAGTACATACACTGTAGTAGTATTGCAATAGATAAAAATTTAAAAAGGACAGAAACAATAGGGTGTTGTAAAAGATATTTTACCCCATTGCTTTGTTTCATTAACCAAAGTTCATTCTGAATTTGTAAGGCTGGAATTCAAAGGTGTAATCAAATACAGTATAGATAGTATAGATCCAGACCAGCTATCCTCTGCATGTTGTTGGCTGGCAGATTTTGTATGCAGAGTAAGGAATGTTTTGTTGTATATATATCACACTGACACCAATATGGTCACAGTTATGGTCTCTGTGGCATTGTCTACTAGTAATAGTGCCTGAGTAAATTCACAGACACAGTATGTCAACTAGAAAACTCTATAATATAGCAATGGCATTTATCTATATCGGGTCAAATTTATCAAAATGGCATTTTAATTAAACACTTTGTAGCATTACTGCCATAGCAATTTGCATGATTTCACAAACGTTATATGCGTAATGGTAAAAATAACTGAAGGAACCAAAATATAAAATAATTTGTGTATAAAGAGAATAACACTTATTCGGCTTCATCAGGTTTGGGCAAATAGTGTAGGTTCAGATCAGTCAGCTTGATCAAGCTTGGGGGAAATAGTGTAGACCCAGATCAGTCTACTTGATCAGCCTTGGATAAATAATGTAGGTTAAGATCAGCCAGCTTGATCAGGCTTGGGCAAAGAGTGTAGACCCAGATCAGTTAACTTGATCAGTCTTGGGCAAACAGTGTAGGTTCAGGTCAGCCAGCTTGATCAGGCTTGGACAAATAATGTAGGTTAAGGTCAGTCTACTTGATCAAGCTTGGGCAAAGAGTGTAGACCCAGATCAGTCTACTTGATCAGTCTTGGGCAAATAGTGTAGGATCAGATCAGCCAGCTTGATCAAGCTTGGGGAAAATAGTGTAGGTCCAGATCAGTCAGCTTGATCAGGCTTGGGCAAAGAGTGTAGACCCAGATCAGTTTACATGATCAGGCATGGGCAAAGAGTGTAGACCCAGATCAGTTTACTTGATCAGTCTGGGGCAAAGAGTGTAGACCCAGATCAGTTTACTTGATCAGTCTGGGGCAAATAGTGTAGGTCCAGATCAGTCAGCTTATTGTCTAAGTCAGTATCAAATTCAAAGTCAGTGGAAGATAAGTCAAACATTAGCTCAAAATGTTAGAAGATTAAATTTGGATAATGAATGCTCTAATTTCAATTCTATAACTGCTAAGCATAAATTCAAGTCAATATGAAACTCAAAATGTTGGAAGATACATTTTAAAAATATATACCCCACAATTTAAAGTCTTCATCATGAATTCATCAAACTAAGTTCATCAAAAATAGTTCATTTATATTAGCCAAGTTATTTTTGAAAAAAAGTCTGAAAGTTCTTAGCATGTTTCCTGAATTAATATTGTTTGTTGTTGTTGTTGTTTTAGTAATGTCACATTGGCGCAGTGTTTTTTATTTTGGCAACATACTGGTAATTATTGCTACATGAAAGTTTCTGCCCCAACAGGGACTTGAACTTGAGTAACTTGGGTAGTTGATACTGAGGAGTTTATCGGTGACTTATGGTTTGGCCAATGGTGTGCTCATAAACTTTCATGGAAAGAGTTACGCTCTGTCTTTAGTTTGTTATTGATTTCAAGTTATTGAGTTCTGCCTTATGATTGCCACTAACCATTTATGCCAGAATTGTGTGGAAGCATGAAGGGTAGAGTGATTTGGCTGTAAGGAGGCTGTTAAAATGAGATCTACAGAAATCCAACAGTAAGGGTAATTGCATGACTGCTGGGTTCATATGGTGTTAGGATACTGTGTCTGGGTGTGGTATCCTGTCAGTTGTTAATTGTTGTGTTCTCATTTGTCAGGATAAAGTAACTAAGAACACAGTATCACTTATACAACATTTATTCTATAATAAGCTATAGTGAAGTTACTAGTGAGATGTAAACCAAGACTCCCCCCCCTGCTATAAGAGAGGCTCTACCTTTATGTAGCTGATGAGCTCTTTTGGTAATAGACTAGCAATAGACAACAAATAGCATGTTATGTCAGTGTCATAAAAACAAGAACTTTCTTTGAAAACAAAATGTCATGATAGTTAAATTTGAAATTAAGACAACATTGTTGAATTCCTATCAAGCTATTTCCATGGAGAGCCATCAGTTCAGAGCGCATGTCCCTTTATTGTCGTCGAAAAGTAGTGACCTGAGCTGAGGAGCTCAAATTGTCTTTAGCCAAGTGCCGCACCTGGACTTGGCATCTGGAAGTACTGTCTTAATGGAAAAACACCAGTAGCATTGTTTGTTTTGTTAAGCAAAATACATTCCTAGGATTCGCTTTGATATTCATTTGTCCTATGCTTGCATCTGTGTCACCAGAGAGGTCAAAAGTGGGGGAAAGGAAGCTTAGACTTTTTTTCAAATTATGAAACATAATAATAATGCTTATGTTGATTGTTGGTCATTGAGTTTGTTGATGTAAAATATTTTTAAAAAAATATTACCTTACATAAGAGGTTTGCAGACACAACCATTGATAGTTATGAACACATTTATTCAATACAAATACAAATGGCTACTTCACTTAAATTTTTTTTAATTATTTCAAGTTAATATTGCCATGATAGAAACATACAGACTTGTATTGGGCTTAACATTGATAAGTGCAACCTTCAAGTTGGCATTTGACAGTTTGGAGCAAAATAATTTTTCACAAATAAGCAAATAAGTGATTGTTCCCTGAAACAGTCTTGCAAAATGCTGATCATAGAAAAACAGTGAAGCATCAAATACCACCCACTAGTCATTGCAAACAGGAATTACCTCTCTGAGCCACCGATAACTATTTTTAAACATGTGACTTCTTACTTGTAAGATCATATTATATCTTCATCCAGGTAATCCACACTGATGTTGATATCTATTTTTAATAGAGATCACTACTGTACCCATATCTAGATGTGGAAACAATGAACTTTTACTGTTTCTTTTGCAATTTGTACTGCTGTTGTCTTATAAACCTCACCATCTTACAAACATACACTTGAAGGTGTCAAGGTCTTGTTTAAGGTAATTTAAGTGGCTATTCAAGCTAAAGACTTTTGGTCATTTTTATGCTACATTAGGACACCATAATATAGCAGTTGTCTTTCCATCCATACATCTGCATTTTTGTAATAATTTAAATCACATTATTTAAAATATTATTATTTCAAATAGTTTATTACATTACTCGCTACAACTGGGTATATTTGTTGATGTGATATTGCCACTTTTTTGATAGTGGTAGATTTGTGGTTATCGATAAGTGATAACGGTGGGGTAGTTATAAAAATAACTTTTACAGACTTCCTAAATTTGGGTAAAAAACTCTTAAATTCCTATTCACTGAATACAATATTGCAGTTACATGATTTAAGGCCCATTAAACTTGATGGACCGATCTGTCAGTCAGATATGCCACCATATCATATGAAATGTGTAAGAAATGAAGGGTTATCAGAAAGAAACCAGACCTATTCAGGGGCACATTGTGGAAAAAAGAGAATTTGAGCATGGTGGTGAAGAAGGTATTAAAAGGCTAAGCAGAGTTACAAATTGACGACTCTACCACTTTGCCATGTATGCTGCCCTCTGATGATCCTAAAATAAAAATGAAAAATACATGCGTGTAAAAGCAGACCTACCACAATCAGAAGATAGCAATATAGGAAATATAAAGTTTCTGCAAAAGCAGTTCTGAAGTCTTCAAGATTTCCTACCTGCATCCAGTAAGTAGTTCTGATCAAGACAGTGTAGTAAATCATTATTTACAAAGAGCTCATGCTGTTGTCAATTCTATTACTTCAATAATAAATACTGTACGATTTAAAAGATCCAACCAAATATTCTTTCTATGTCACTAGGCTTATTTACAGTGTAACTGTTTTGAAACCAGACTACCTTGTTCAGTCTACATGCTTCAGTACAGTTTTTGATTGTTGAACAATATAAAATAAAATCCATTGATCTGGTTTCTGGAAAGAAGTTTAGTAATCAACGAGATATAAAGTATTAACCCTTAGCCTGCTACTTTTGTTCATAAGCCAGTCTAATTCTGAATTGTCTTCATACATTGACAACGGTGCTTTGACTCATGAGCAAATAGTGCAGCTCCTGATCAGGTGGCTCCCAGGAGGCAACTGGCTTATTTGGATCTACACTATTTGCCAGTGCCATATAAATATGTGATTAGCAAGCCAAGGGATAAGTGATAATTATTAGCATCATTCATTTAAAATTTCCGTGTGAGTTTGAAGATGTGTCATCAAAGAAGAATGATGGCTTTCATTGTACGTTTGCAGGTTTATGTATAATTTGAATCTGTACAACACCGATTAATAAATGCACCATAATGTTTCTTCATCCAACCTTAGAATAGTTTTATTGTAAAAAGAAGTAAATGTAAAAGCAAGGTGTACTTCAAACATTTGTTTTATAACATGTGGCAGCTATTCAAGATTGTATATAAATTTAAAATGTCATTTTGTTAAGATATGTCTGCTTTGTAAAACAAACACATTTTTAAATAGCCATTTTGTTATTTGTGTTGTTGTTGTTAATAATTTAGTTCATTATACTTTGTTGTTGTTATTATGCTTGTAGAAAGTATTTTTGTTGCACTGATACAACTTCCATACCTAATGTCAGCTTACATGAAAGCTGTTGTGTATGTTTTCAAGAAAATACCTCAATCATTTTTGGAATATATTATAGCTATCATTAATTTAATGAACTGTATTTGTGAATATACTGTTTGAATAAATAATTGTGTTTTTTATAACTTGGACTTTAAACTTGGACTCACTTATAAACAGTTCTCATAGTCTTGAGCCTTTTTACTTGACCCTGGCCATGTGTTTCAAAGCAAATGATAATAAAATGTGCATATGGTAAGTTAAGCGGTCATAATTGGCAGGAAGTGCCATCATGTTGTCTGTGTTTGTGTGAAACGGGCATTGTGTATGTCAAACCTGCTTGCTCGCACATTTGTGTTTTATAGCATCTGCCTTGTGACACAGACGACAATACATAGCCTAAAAGGAAGGTCCACTGACACATAAGCCAAGGCCTGAAATTTTGAGATGAGTGATTTATTTAGTATAGGTTGATATATTTGTCTTCCTTAGCAAAATTAACTTGGATAATTATTGTACATGATATTCAAATCAATATGCGAGGTGCCCATGGTATAGTGGTAGTCGCCGATTTGTAACTCCTGTGACTGCTTAGCCTCTCACGGAGTTTGTTTGAGTCCCGTTTTCCAGCTGACTTGTCGTGAGCAGGTGGTTCTACCCTTACATTTGTCTGGGATCTTCCTCCACCAAAAAGCTGGACCTTGCTGTGATCACAATGGGTCTTAGCGATGTATATAAAAATGCACCTGTCATGTCACCGAGTGATACAGGTGTTCTGTGTGTTGCACCTGCCGGGCTGCAATGTGTGCCATACCTGCCTCGCTGCACATTGTGACACAGGTGTTGTGTCAACTGTTGTCACACCTGCCTGGCCACACAGTATGACACTGTTGGTGTCACACCTGCCTTGCCGCATAGTGTGACACAGGTGTTGTGCATCACAATGTCGTGGCATACATGGTGTTTGTGTCACACCTGCTCTGCTGCACAATGTGCATCATATCTGCCTTGCGGCGCACATTGACACAAATGTTGTGATTGTGTGCATTGCATCTGCATTGCCGCAAAGTAGTACATGTATCTGCATTTGCACCTGCCTCGCCACAGTGTGACATGAGTTGTGTGTGTCGCACCTGCCTCACCACAGTGTGACACAGGTGTGCGTGTCACCTGCCTTGCCACAGTGAAAGATGTTGCACCTGCCTTGTCACACTATGCATGTTGCACCTGCCTCACCACAGTGTGACAGGTATGCATGTTGCACCTGCCTCACCACAGTGTGACATGTGTTGTGTGTGTAGCACCTGACTCGCTTACAATGTGACAGGTGATGTGTGTGTCACACCTGCCTCACCTCAGTGTGACACAGGTGTAGTGTGTGAAGCACCTGACTCGCCACAGTGACATGTGTTGTGTGTGTAGCACCTGCCTTGCCACAGTGTGACACAGTTGTTGTTAGTGTCACACCTGCCTTGCCACATAGTGTGACACAGGTGTTGTGCATCACAATGTCGTGGCATACATGGTGTATGTGTCACACCTGCCCTGCTGCACAATGTGCATCATACCTGCCTTGTGGCGCACATTGACACAAATGTTGTGAGTGTTGCGCCTGTAATGTCAAGTGTAACATAGATGTGTGCATCGCACCTGCATTTCTGCAAAGTAGTACAGGTGTTCTGCGTTTGCACCTGCCTCGCCACAGTGTGACGTGTTGTGTGTGTTGCTCCTGCCTTGCCACACTGAAACACATGTCGCACCTGCCTTGCCACACAGTGTGACAGGTATGCATGTTGCACCTGCCTCACCACAGTGTGACAGTTATGCATGTTGCACTTGCCTCACCACAGTGTGACGGTGTTGCGTGTATCGCCTGACTCGCCACAGTGTGACAGGTGTTGTGTGTGTCGCACCTGCCTCACCACAGTGTGACAGGTGTTGTGTGTCGCACCTGCCTCACCACAGTGTGACACAGGTGTGTGGGTAGCATCTGCCTTACCACAGTGTGACACAGGTGCTATGTGTGTAGCACCTGCCTTGCCACAGCGTGACAGTTGTTGGTGTCACACCTGCCTTGCCACATAGTGTGACACAGGTGTTTAGCATCACAATGTCGTGGCATACATGGTGTTTGTGTCACACCTGCCTCGCTGCAGTGTGACAGGTTTTTGTAGCACCTGCCCTGCTGCACAATGTGCATCATCATATCTGCCTTGTGGCGCACATTGACACAAATGTTGTGAGTGTTGCACCTGTCATGTCAACAAGTGTAACACAGATGTGTGCATCGAACCTGCATTGCCGCAAAGTAGTACAGGTGTTCTGCGTTTTGCACCTGCCTCGCCACAGTGTGACATGTGTTGTGTGTGTAGCACCTGCCTCACCAGTGATGACATGTACCGTGTATGTCGCATCTGCCTTGTAGCAGTGTGACGTAAGAGTTGTTTGTACCTAAATTTTTCTACTTTTAATTTCAAATGCAGATAATTTGTTCATCACAAATTTATAATTACTTTACAACTGAAATCACTTTTAAATGTGACAGTAGACATAAATTGTAATAGCTCACCAAAAGATCACAAACTCTGACAGGATTTTTGTTATATTTTTAATATAACTAACATATTTACAATAATGTTACATCTTTTTTCAATATACGTGACTTAAATCATATAAATCATATAAAACATAAGGACAACTTTTACATGTATCAGAAAAATATTGCAACAAGAGGGTCATGATAATCTGACTCACTTCAAAACATATATAAGATTTCATACTGGCAAACATGCTGGCCAAGTTTTGTGAAGATTGTGCCATAAATGTGGCCTCTTTAGTGTTTTCACAAGGTTTTTCTAAAATGTGATCTAATTTTTGACCCCACGTGACCCAATGATATAATCATCCACGATTTCATGCAGACAAACTTCAAGTTTTATGAAGTTTGGCCTATTAATGTGGCCTTTAGTGTGCTCACAAGCTTTTTCTAAAATTTTACCTAGTGACCTTTTTTTGACTCCGCGTGACCCAGTTGTGAACTCATTCCAATTCAATGCAGGCAAACATTCTGATCAGGTTTGGTGAAGATTGGGCCATAAAAGAGGCCTCTAGTGTGTTCACAAGCATTTTTAAAGATTTGACCCAGTGTTCTAGTTTTTGACCCCACGTGACCCAGTTATGAACTAATTCAAGATGTCGTGCAGACAAACATTCTGACCAAGTTTTATGAAGTTTGGCCTATTAATGTGGCCTTTAGTGTGCTCACAAGCTTTTTCTAAAATTTTACCTAGTGACCTATTTTTGACTCCGCGTGACCCAGTTATGAACTCATCCAAAATTCAATGCAGGCAAACATTCTGATCAGGTTTGGTGAAGATTGGGCCATAAAAGAGGCCTCTATTGTGTTCACAAGCTTTTGTAAAGATTTGACCTAGTGTCCTAGTTTTTGACCCCAGGTGACCCAGTAATGAACTCATTCAAGATTTTAGGCAGACAAACAATCTGATGTAGTTTGGTGAAGATTGAGCTACAAATGTGGTCTCTAGTGTGTTCACAAGTTTTTCCTAAAATTTGACCTAGTGACCTACTTTTTGACCCCAGATCACCCAATAAAGAACTCATCCAAGATGCCATGCAGAGAAACATTCTGACCAAGTTTGGTAACGATTGGGCTATGAATGTGGCCTCTAGTGTGTTCACAAGCTTTTGCTAAGATTTGACCTAGTGACCTGGTTTTTGACCCCACGTGACCCAGTTATGTTCTCATCCAAGATTTCATGCAGACAAACATGTTGATCAAGTTTGTTGAAGATTGGGCCATAATGAGGCCTCTAGTGTGTTCACAAGCCTTTGCTAAGATTTGACCTAGTGACCTACTTTTTGACCCCAAGTGACCCAAATAATTAACTCAACCAAGATTTCATGCAGACAAACAATCTGATCAAGTTTGTTGAAGATTGGGCCAAAAACGAGGCCTCTAGTGTGTTCACAAGCCTTGCTAAGATTTGACCTAGTGACCTCCTTTTGAACCCAAGTGACCCAATTATGAACTCATCCAAGATTTCATGCAGACAAACAATCTGATCAAGTTTGTTGAAGATTGGGCCATAAACGAGGCCTCTAGTATGTTCACAAGCCTTTGCTAAGATTTGACCTAGTGACCTACTTTTTGACCCCAAGTGACCCAATAATGATCTCATCCAATAGTTCATGCAGACAAACAATTTGATGTAGTTTGGTGAAGATTGAGCTATAAATGTGGTCTTTAGTGTGTTCACAAGTTTTTCCTAAAATTTGACATAGTGACCTACTTTTTGACACCAAGTGACCCAATAACGAACTCGTACAAGATTTCATGCAGACAAATATTCTGACCAAGTTTGGTGAAGATTGGGCTATAAATGTGGTCTCTAGTGTGTTCACAAGTTTTTCCTAAAATTTGACCTAGTTACCTACTTTTTGACCCCAGGTCACCCAATAACGAACTCATCCAAGATGCCATGCAGAGAAACATTCTGACCAAGTTTGGTAACGATTGGGCTATGAATGTGGCCTCTAGTGTGTTCACAAGCTTTTGCTAAGATTTGACCTAGTGACCTAGTTTTTGACAACACGTGACCCAGGTATGAACTCATCCAAGATTTCATGCAGCCAAACATGTTGATCAAGTTTGTTGAACATTGGGCCATAAATGAGGCCTCTAGTGTGTTCACAAGCCTTTGCTAAGATTTGACCTAGTGACCTACTTTTTGACCCCAAGTGACCCAAATAATAAACTCAACCAAGGTTTCATGCAGACAAACAATCTGATCAAGTTTGTTAAAGATTGGGCCAAAAATGAGGCATCTAGTGTGTTCACAAGCCTTGCTAAGATTTGACCTAGTGACCTCCTTTTGAACCCAAGTGACCCAATTATGAACTCATCCAAGATTTCATGCAGACAAACAATCTGATGTAGTTTGGTAAAGATTGAGCTATAAATGTGGTCTCTAGTGTGTTCACAAGTTTTTCCTAAAATTTGACATAGTGACCTACTTTTTGACACTAAGTGACCCAATAACGAACTCATCCAAGATTTCATGCAGACAAATATTCTGACCAAGTTTGGTGAAGATTGGGCTATAAATGTGGTCTCTAGTGTGTTCACAAGTTTTTCCTAAAATTTGACCTAGTGACCTACTTTTTGACCCCAGGTCACCCAATAACGAAGTCATCCAAGATGCCATGCATACAAACATTCTGGCCAAGTTTGGTAACGATTGGGCTATGAATGTAGCCTCTAGTGTGTTCACAAGCTTTTTCTAAGATTTGACCTAGTGACCTAGTTTTTGACCCCGCGTGACCCAGTTATGAACTCATCCAAGATTTCATGCAGACAAACATGTTGATCAAGTTTGTTGAAGATTGGGCCATAAATGAGGCCTCTAGTGTGTTCACAAGCCTTTGCTAAGATTTGATCTAGGGACTTTCTTTTTGACCCCAAGTGACCCAAATAATTAACTCTTCCAAGATTTCACGCAGACAAACAATCTGATCAAGTTTGTTGAAGAATGGGCCAAATATGAAGCCTCTAGTGTGTTCACGAGCTTTTTTAAAGATTTGACCTAGGGTCCTAGTTTTTGACCCCACGTGACCCAGTTATGAACTCATCCAAGATTTTATGCAGACACACATTCTGTTCAAGATTGTTGAAGATTGGGCCATAAATGAGGCCTCTAGTATGTTCACTAGCCTTTGCTAAGATTTGACCTAGTGACCTACTTTTTGACCCCAAGTGACCCAATAATTAACTCATCCAAGTTTTTATGCAGACAAACAATCCGATGTAGTTTGGTGAAGATTGAGGTATGAATGTGGCCTCTAGTGTGCTCACATGCTTTTTCTATGTTTTACCCTAGTGACCTCTTTTTTGACCCCACGTGACACAATAAGGAACTGATCCAAGATTTCTTGCATGAAAACATTCTAACCAAGTTTGGTGAAGATTGGGCTATAGATGTGGTATCTAGTGTGTTCACAAGCTTTTTCTAAGATTTGACCTAGTGACCTACTTATTTGATCCCTCGTGACCCAGTTATGAACTCCTCCAAGATTTCATGCAGACAAACATTCTGATCAAGTTCGTGAAGATTGAGATATAAATGTGGTCTCTAGTGTGTTCATAAGCTTTTCCTAAAATTTGATCTAGTGACCTACTGTTTTACCCCAGGTGACCCACTAACGAACTCATCCAAGATTTCATGCAGACAAATATTCTGACCAAGTTTGGTAAAGATTGGGCTGTAAATGAGGCCTGAAGTGTGTTCACAAGCTTTTTCTAAAATTTGACCTAGTGACCTACTTTTTTACCCCAGGTGACCCAATAACGAACACCAAGATTTCATGCAGACAAATATTCTGACGAAGTTTGTTAAAGATTGGTCTATGAATGTGGCCTCTAGTTTGTTCACAAGCTTTTTTCTAAGATTTGACCTAGTGACCTAGTTTTTGACCCCACGTAACCCAGTTATGAACTCATCCAAGTTTTCATGCAGACAAACATTCTGATTTTTTTGAAGATTGGGCCAAAAATGAGGCCTCTAGTGTGATCACAAGCTTTTGCTAGGATTTAACCTAGTGACCTACTTTTTGACCCCAAGTGACCATATAATGAACTCATCCAAGATTTCATGCAGACAATCTGATATAGTTTGGTGAAGATTGAGCTATGAATGTGGCCTCTAGTGTGTTCACATGCTTTTTCTAAGTTTTAACCTAGTGACCTTTTTTTTGACCCCACGTGACACAATAAGGAACTGATCCAAGATTTCTTGCAGAAAAACATTCTGACCAAGTTTGGTGAAGATTGGGCTATAGATGTGGTATCTAGTATGTTCACAAGCTTTTTCTAAGTTTTGACCTAGTGACCTACTTATTGATCCCTCGTGACCCAGTTATGAACTCCTCCAAGATTTCATGCAGACAAACATTCAGATCAAGTTTGGTGAAGATTGGACTATAAATTTGGTCTCTAGTGTGTTCACAAGTTTTTCCTAAAATTTGTCCTAGTGACCTACTTTTTGACCCCAGGTGACCCAATTACGAACTTCTCCAAGATGCCATGCAGACAAACATTCTGACCAAGTTTGGTAAAGATTGGGCTATGAATGTGGCCTCTAGTGTGTTCACAAGCTTTTTCTAAGATTTGACCTAGTGACCTAGTTTTTGACCCCACGTGACCCAGTTATGAACTCATCCAAGATTTCATGTAGTCAAACATTCTGACTAAGTTTGTTGAAGATTGGGCCATAAATGAAAAAAAGAAAGAAAAAAAATGAAAAAAAAAAAAAAAAAGAAAAGAAAAAGTTAAGAAAAAAAACAAAAGCAAGAAAAAAAACAGAAAAAAAAGAAAAATGAAAAAAAAAAGAAAAGAAAACAAGAAAAAACACAAGAAAAAAAAAAAAAAAAAAAAAAGAAAAAAAAAAAAAAAGAAAAGAAAAAAAAGAAAGAAAAAAAAAAAAAGAAAAAAAAGAAAGAAAAAAAGAAAAAAAAAAAAAAAAAGAAAAAAAAAAAAAAAAAACAAGAAAAAATAAAAGAAAAGGAAAAAAAACAAGAAAAAAAAGGAAAAAAAAAACAAAGAAAAGCAAAGAAAAAAATGAAAAAAAAGAAAAGAAGAAAAAACAAAAAAAATGAAAAAAAAACTGAAAAAAGAAATTAAGAAAAAAAAAAGAAAAAGAAAAAAAAGAAAGAAAAAAAAAGGAAAAGAAAAAAAAAGAAAAGAACATTCTGACTAAGTTTGTTGAAGATTGGGCCATAAATGAAAAAAAAGAAAGAAAAAAAAACGAAAAAAGGAAAAAAAGAAGAAAAAGAAAAGAAGAAAAAAAAACAAAAAAAAAAACAAGAAAAAAAAACAGAAAAAAAGGAAAATGAAAAAAAAGCAAAAAAAAAAAAAACACAAAAAAAAAAACAAAAAAAACAAGAAAAAAAAAGAAAAAAAAAAAAAACAAAGAAAAGCAAAGGAAAAAATGAAAAAAAATGAAGAAAAAAACAGAAAAAAGAAATAAAGAAAAAAAAGAAAAAGAAAAAAAAAGAAAAAATCAGAAAAAGAACATTGGACTATAGTTGTGTTGAAGATTGGGCCAAAATAAAAAAAGAAAGAGAAAAAAGAAACAAATGAAAATAAGAATAAAGAAACAAAAAGAAGGAAAAAAAGAAAAAGAATAAGAAACAAAAAAAAAAAAAAAAAAAAAAAAAAAAAGGAAAAGAAAAAAAAAAAAAAAAGAAAAAAAAAAAAAAAAAAAATGAAAAAAAAAAAAAAAAAAAAAAAAAAAAAAAAAAGAAAAAAAAAAAAAAAAAAAAAAAAAAAAAAAAAAAAAAAAAAAAAAAAAAAAAGAAAAAAAGAAAAAGAAAAAAAGAAATGAAAAAAAGAAGAAAAGAAAGAGAAAGAAAAAAAGAAAGAAAAAAGATAAAAAAGAAAGAAAAAAAAGAAAAAAGAAAAAAAAAAGAAGAAAAGAAAAAGAAGAAAGAAAGAAAAAGAAAAAAAAAGAAAGAAAAAAAAGAAAGAAAAAAAACCTTCCTTGTGAGTCGTGTGTGTCCTGTTGATCCGTGCTCTAATCACCATCTAAACCGCCAAAAACCCCAACGCCAAACCAGCCTCAGACCCTTACCCAGTTCATCCTGCTTCACCAGCATTCCCTGTCCGTCAACAAACCAACGTGCCCTTACCCAGACCTTGTCTAGGTCCTTGGCCCATCTCCCAAGCACCCAAGTCCAGGCCTCACTGCAGACCAATAGCTGTCAATGGTTAATAATTGTGGCAAATAACAGTATGTACACAACAATGTAACCAAGCTGTGCACTATTACAACGGGTGCTGCCATTTTGCCTTTATTATTATATGCACACATCATAATATAACCATTGTGCATTTGTAATGTTTGTATGTACACAACGTAACATAACATGTGTTATAAAGATGCTGCCATCATGCCTTAAAATGTACAAACTAATAAATATCAAGGTTTTAATGCTGTTTAGTTTGCTGCTCACATAAAATATTTATCTTCCATAAGACACTGCTACTGCTAAAAGAATTGCTTAAACCTATTTATTTATAGCTATTTGGAAATGAGTTATTTCAACTTATATTAATACCTTTTGCCTGACAACTTCCTGGGTAGAACCAGTACTCAGGTATTTAGTACCTGGAGCAATATGCAGAAAATAGAATTGCTCAAGGACTAAAATCAGGTGGTCAGTTTTGGAGGATTCGAACCCGGGACCCTCCGATCCGGAGTCAAACCTCTTAACCACTAGATGATGCATGCCCACAAAAATGTACTGCTGTAAATTAACATATTCACATGTGCCTACAAAAGTCATACAATGATTTTAGAAAGCTAATACTTCAATGACTAGTAATGCTATGTCACTTAAACTTAAGTGAATGAAAAAAGAATGTCACCTAATTTATTGCTCACCTTAATTATTTGTCACCTCAGGAATTTGTCACCACATGAATATGTCACCTCATGACTGCATATTACTCAGTACATATTTGTCTGTTTAGCGTATAAAGGTAGAAGTATTAAAGAAATAGCTTAAAGTCTTCCAGGTCTCATAACATCATGAACATAATTATTCCGTGGACCCATGAAAACTTTAAAAAGAATATTTGATAGTTTGTACTCAAAAAATGTGAATCTACACAAAATTTCTGTGTTTTGTGCCCCATAACCAAAGAATACAATCAAGACAGTTTAAGACCAAATTAAGTGACAAAGATTGTAATGTCTTGCATAAAACAAAATTAAGTAGCAATGCAAAAAATGCTAAAATGCTATGGTACTATCATAACAGTCCTCATTATAGTTCTCAGTTTTGTTCTCAGTTTGTCATCATTTCAATGTAGAAAAAAATTTACAGACTAAAAACATTACTTAAAATCAGACCGACTGAATAAGACTGACTTTACTTGACCTGAAGGTGGACTTAAACTTGAAAGACTGGTCTTGACAGACTTGTTCTTCACTTGATATGATACCCTGAGATTGGGGTATAACTTGACCTGGACTTTGACTATTTGAAAGCCTCAAGTTCATAGACTAAGTCTGAACAACCATGGAGAAGACTTGGACAAAACTCTTTGGACATAAAACTTGACAGGCTGTGGTCTTGACAGATCTGGTTTTAAATGACATGTAGCCGTTAATTAATATTAATTCTGTTAATATGGTAACATCTAGAACTGCTAATGTCAGCATTGGCATAGTACTACATAACGGCTACATGACTCCTAGTTTATAAATACATACATGATGTAGGCAGATTTTGCCATGTGCAAAAATTAGCTAAATTAACTTAAACTTAATAGCTTAGACAAATATTTTTAGACTGCAGTTTTGTGTATGGGATTGTGCAACATATACTAGTTCTTCAGTCAGAAGTACATGCTTTCACATTTTGTATTTATGTTGCACTATCTTTAGTGATCATGTTGCCAGACTGCAGCATTACATTGTTGTTGATGTGACCATCACACTCGATGTCCTAACCCTGACCATGCTACATGTTTATAACCAAATTAAATTTCTGTTTGTTTGCATTGGACCTTTATGTACACAGCAACAAATAGTGATGATCTTGATAAGACTGTTCCCCCAGCTGAAGTTGGATGAGCTGGATCTACACTATTTGCCTAAGTCTGATCAATATGTGCTTAGCAAGTTAAGAGTTAAAACTTCAAAAGATTGTTAGAGTAGGACAAAGTTGCCATTGTGTTGCCAAAACCTTTAAAAGACAAATACACTTTTTGAATGCAATGCATTGGCAAAAAGCCAATTGGCATCACTGTATTTCCCATGATTTGGAATTTAACAATAAACAAAGCTTTTTTTTTTCTAAAAAAATATCAAGTGACATACCAAACAAAATAATGTACTAAGTGCTTATTTGCCAAAGTTTTCCAAATTTTACAGACTTACACAAATTGCCTGGTTTGTTAATTTGCAATTTTTAAGCCTACATAATGTGTTTGAGTATCTGAACTAGTACTAGCTTACCCAAATAGGCCAAATGCAGTCTATTGGTGACTTGCACCACTAATCCGCTGAAGCCGTGATAAAAAAATAATTTTGTCAAAAATGCTCAATGACACACAAACATTTAGGTAGGCCCTATGCTAACACAACCTCAGAAGTGTAAATTTAAACAAAAACAATGTTTGTGGGTCTCCAATTACGCGTGGCCCATTATATAAGCAACGCTCTTAACTATGTTTTTTTTAATGAGTCTTTTACATTAAGAAAAATTCTGTTCACAGTTCCATAGAATGTGTTGACTTGCCAAAAGTCGAGACGCACAAACCTTTAAGTGTCTGAGGTATCTTTTTAGTGTTAGTTGTAATTTGTTTGAAGTACACTTTGTCACATGAACGAATTACTTTATTTAAACCCAACTTTACTTTCATTTTGGGAGGAACACTCTCCCATTGATTGGGTTGAAAGTTGATGAAATAATTTGTTAACTCAAAACCTGCTAAGCAAAGATTGATAAATCTTAGGCAAATAGTGTAGATCTATAACAGCAAGTTTTTGATGTCTGCTGACTGATCAGGATCTGCACTCTTTGCTTCTGATTTTCTAGATAATACAAGAACATGCTTGTAATAATGTGTAGCATGGTACTGGTAAGGAGGATGCTAAGCATGTGGTGGTGGGTAAGGCTCACAATGCAAAATTATAATAGATCCAGACAATAATAGTTGTTAATAATTACATGTACTGTTGTATTTAGCTTTTGTTTACCATGCCAAGCTGACAAAAATGTTTAACTTCAGGATTACATTTTTTTAAAACAAGATGAGGAATAAATGAGGAAACCACAGTAAAGGCAGATCTTTCCATTTGAACAGGGAATTATTGGTTCTTTAAAACCGACAATAGTCATATCCACTTATTTAGCACAACACAAATTTAACCTCAGTTGTGCTAGGCTTAATTTCCAAGTTTTGTGTAAGGGGGAACAACCAAGTCATAAACTGGATGAGCTTACTTATAACTTATTAACTGGAATTAAATTAAACAGTTACCAAAATATTTATTAACATTGACATATAAAACCAGTAATTTTCAGGGTGTTTTTGTTTTAGATACATAACAGTAACCAATTATAACTCTATAGCGATGGCCTGCTATTTGGTGGTGGGAGATACCAATCAAATGTAAGGGTAGAACCACTGGCGCACCATAAGTCAGCTGAAAACCTTACCACATTAAATCCTTTGCCCCAACCAGGACTCAAAGCAATCAGTTTTTTGTCTGATTAATTTTTTACTTTTTCTACTTGATATAGTAGTGTTTTTAAAAAAATAACATAGTAAGGCCCATCATTTTAATATTTTTATATTGGATAGAAAGCAGTTTTTAAAAAAAATGACAAAAGACCAACTATTGGCAGCTTTTTTTCTACTTGATACAAAAATTATTTTAAATATTGACAGTTAGACTCATTTTCAGTCAATTTCTACTAAAACAAAACTGTTTTAAACTAGAACTATCGCTGAATGCGATTCATACCCCCACCAATGTCCTTGACAAAGCTGCTACAAGGGTAAGATGAGTTCTGCACATTGCCCAGTTGGGGTGAACATTTGAGTCAAGTTTGAAAAAAATCCTTACATTAGTATAGAATTTATAGGGCAGAGACGACATATTGTCTAGTATTGATTGTAAGTAAATTAAAAGACTTAAAAAGGGGCATAACTTTGCCAAATGCAATACAGAGTTATGAAACTTGACCTGCATATCTTACTTGTGATACGTCATATATCTTAAGTTTCAAGCAAATACCTGTGCTAATTTCAGAAATTTTCAAGTACATGTTAAAATTTAAGAGATTTCTTAACTCAATTTTGACCTTAGTACTAAGCCGGCACAAAGGTAACATGGGTTCTGCACATAACCTTGTTGAGTTGAACATTTGAGTAAAGTTTGAAGAAAATTCTTCCATTAGTATAGGATTTATAGAGCAGACACAACATGTCTAATATTTGATTGTTTGATATTTGACCTTCAATTGTGACCTTGACCTTGAGCTGACACATAGGCAACATGGGTTCTGCACATCCACTTGTTGAGTTGAACATTTCAGCTAAGTTTGAAGAAAATCCTTCAATTGGTATAGGATTTATAGAGCGGACATGATAATGGAGACGGACGGATGGACGGACGGACAAAGCGAAGAATTGAAGTTTAAAAGAATCACTAACTTAGTTTAACATCTCACAAAGTACATATTTAGTTTATCAGTTTAAAATCTTGAACATATTTTTCCTTAATTTAGGATAGGAGTATGGCAAACTAAGCTTGAACAACACAAAGGGTACTTTTTCTCAGCAATTATTAATTAAATGCAAAACTAAGCTCAAATAATTTCTTACACAATGTGTACTTTTTCTCAGCAATAATTTAAATGAAAAACTAAGCTCAAATAATTTCTAACACAAAGTGTATTTTTTACAATAATTATCAGTAATGGTTAGAAGTATGACTAACTATGTTTGAAAAACAGAACATATCAGCCCTGTTAAATACAACTTTTTCTTGAAAAAAAAAGTTTATATTTTCATTCCGATTCATGAGGTGACAAATGTACATCTTAAAAGCATCATAAATGTCTTGTAAAACTTTCAGGTGAAATTAACTCCTAACATTCTTGGTCTAACTACATGTAGCTAATTGTGAGCAGTGATGATGTATCTTTAAACTTAAGTTGTTTCCATAAAATAAATACAATTCTACATGAGGCCATGTTCAGAGTGATAAATACATAATGTTTCTGTAATAGTTATACACTATTTCCAGTTTAGCCGTTACATTTTCATGTTTGTACACTTTATTTTTCTTTGTTTTTTTGTTTTATTGGGTTTATCGTCCCACCAACAGTATTACAGTTATCTGGAGACGGTGTCCACTTGAAGCAGATATAGTGCTTTATTCTCTGTGTATAGCATGCCGTAAACACCTGGCATGATACCACACCCAGTCACATTATCCTGACACCGGGCCAACCAGTCGTGGAACTACCCTTATATTTGCTTGAGCGTTAGCAAGGGAGCTATACCACTACCATTTTTAACACCTTTGGTATGGTAAAAAATAAAGTCGAATCGAACCCGAATCGTACCTGCTTTATTTTTGACTGCTAGTAACTCTTACACAGAGTGACAACTGTAATAAATGCTGCAGAGTAACCTACAAAGAAATGTTGCTTGAAATGCCATTTATGACAGTGACATTTTAAAAGAAACAACTGAACCTATCCTAAAAGTGTTTTACATGAATACATTTGACAACATATTGAGTGTCCATTGTATGACTTTCAGAAGCTACACATACAGAGGCAATTTTGAGGATGCAGAGAATGATCATTGTTTTGGCAGGAAAGGCCCAGTGTCATTGCCTGTGCCAATTGCCAAAGCAAGAGGCCCATCAAGAGCGTGCTTCCATACCCCATCCATCCATCACTCTACTCATCACCCCATCCATCAAACCCACCTCACCACTCCACCCATCACCCCCATCCATCACCCCATCCCTCCATCCATCACCCCCATCCATCACCCCACCACTCCATCCATCACCCCATCCACCTCTTCATCCATCACCCCATCCCATCAATCACTTCTTCCTTTCATTCACCAAAATGAAAGAGGAGAAACAGAAAACTGAAGGTAGAGGTGTGACCGTGGAAGAAAGAAATGGTAGATAGAAGTGAGTATTAAAAGCGGAGATGATTGAACTAAGTAAAGGTGATATGAGACACTTCGCATCAAAGATAAAAAATATTTACAAAAATGTCTGCCTCTCTGTCGGATCAGGATTTTAGTTTTCTGATGCAGTTGTTGAAACTTATTGTCCAAATTTTTGCTTCTGTACCTGCATTACAATTATTCTGGTCAGTTTTAATTTTGCTTTTATTCCTAGCTAGTTTTGTCTTTAATGTCTGTGGTACGCAGATGAGTGATATAGTGGCCCTCTTGTCTGTTGCTGTTGTCCCAGTCCCTGTGGTCGGCAGCAGGCAACTAGTGTGTCTTTCAACCACTATCCATGCAGCTCTGTTTAGCGCATCAGTGCTGGACAGACTGCACACTTTCAGGTCACTTTTGACATGTTCTGACCATTTTCTATTTGGTCTACTACGACCTCAGTAACCTGGGAATAGCCCAGCTAGTGAGTGTGTTAATATACATATTGGCACATTTAACATGCCGATATCAGCTCAGTAATGGTAAGTGTAGGATGGTTGTGAATCCCTAGCTTACCATGCAGTTTGACAGAGGCAACTCAATCTTGAGGTTTGACACCACAGATCTTTCATTCCAATGAAGCCTCTGTAAGTCTGAGTGTACCATGTAACTGAGCAGAGTGGATGCAAACAGTGAACACTTTTACTCAGTCATAAGATAGCCACAGCCTAATTTACAGTCTCCGCTGGTGCCTATCATGTTACCAAGATAACAAGAAACTTGGTTTGACATTGAGCAAAGTTTCATTCTCATCCATCTCAGTGACTGTTCTCCCATCTATTGGATGTGCCTTGTCATGACATCTTTGACTACAAAGTCTGGGTTGGCAATAAGCATGCCCTTCATACCATGACATTTTTGGGCACCAATAGTTTGCACTGAGATAACACCAATCCCACTCCAGCACCCAGCACATGGGAAAGTGCCAAGTGTTAAAGAAGGTCAAGATCAATGCCAGAGACCATGAACTTTGTCTTTGGAACTTCTTTGTATCGACTCTTATACCATTATCTTCCAAGTCATTCTATGCCTTCCATTTTGTGGTACAGTTAGTCAGCTATACTACAAGGTTATTGGCATATATAAGCTCCAATGGCAAGCCAGTGGGAACATGAGGGACAGCGTTTCCATATCAAGAATGAAAAGCAGCTGGCTGAGGACAGTTTCTGATGCCTACACCTGCCCCAAACTCCTCAATGCAATTTAGTTTCAACTTTATGTTTAAAGTTGATTCTGGCTGTCTGCTGCACTAATTCACTGAACACAGTTGCATGGAGAGCAGGGGTAAGACCTAGCAACCTGCTGACTATCCCAGAAACTGGAACAACAGCAACAGACAAGGGTGCCTCTATATCAATCATCTAAGTACCTAAGACATTAATACAAAACTAAGCTAGGAATATAAGCAAAGCTTAAACAGACCAGAACTAGAACTATTGCTGAATGTGATTCATACCCCCACCAATGTCCTTGACAAAGCTGGTACAAGGGTAAGATGGGTTCTGCACATTGCCCAGTTGGGGTGAACATTTGAGTCAAGTTTGAAGAAAATCCTTACATTAGTATAGAATTTATAGGGCAGAGACGACATATTGTCTAGTATTGATTGTAAGTAAATTAAAAGACTTAAAAAGGGGCATAACTTTGTGAAAATGCCATACAGAGTTATGAAACTTGACCTGCATATCCTAATTGTGACACTTCATATATATTTTAAGTTTCAAGCAAATACTTTTTTCTAGTTTCAGAAATATTCAAATACATGTTAAAATTTAAGAATATTTTCTAAGTCAATTTTAGACCTTCAAGTGGGACCTTGACCTTAAGCCGGCAAAAGAGTAACATGGGTTCTGCACATCCCTTGTTGAGGTAAACATTTGAGCCAAGATTAAAGAAAATCTTTCTATTAGTGTAGAACTTACAGAGCAGACACAACATAATGTCTAATATTTGATTGTTTGATATTTGACCTTCAATTGTGACCTTGACCTTGAGCTGTCACATGGGCAACATGGGTTCTGCAAATCCCCTTGTTGAGGTGAACATTTCAGCCAAGTTTGAAGAAAATCCTTCAATTGGTATAGGATTTATAGAGCTGACATGATAATGGAGACGTACGGACGGACCGACCGACGGACGGACGCGACAAAGCGAATCCATTATAGCCCCCCCCCCCCCCCCCCCCCCCCCCCCCGCCACACACACACCTTTTGTGGTGGGGGTATAATAATTGTAATGCAGGTACAGATGCAACATTTGGACAATCGCGTTTTTTTACTCTTTGACCATATAGGAATAAGCCACACCCCTGGCAGCCTTGTGTTTTACACATCTAGGTTCTTGTAGTTTCTGACAATCAGATTTTCTAAGTTTTTCTATATAGCAATGTATGGAAACTGGCCACACCCCTAGTGGTCATGTTTTTTATGTATCATTTCATAACTTTTCATTCCTCCTGCCTGCTGATTTTTTTGAGAAATTTTGTTTGAATTTGGGCAAATGGTTTCAGGGAAAATGTCATTTTCAAATGATGACAGACATGTGATGCTGGACCCTGAGCCATCAAAAAAGCTCATCCTGAGCATAAGTTCAGGTGGGCTTAAAACTACAATCAGGATCAGACAGACAGATGAGAAAACTCTTTCAAATAGTGATGAAAAGGGCCCAGAAATTTCAAAGAGATGGAAAAATTAAAAGTTGTATTTCACTTTTCATTGTTTTTGATATTTTTGAGATACAGCGCAGTGACCAATTATAATCATTATAAGTGACATCCAGCTGTTCTGGTGGAGGAAAACCCCAGACAAATGTCTTCGGCAGAACCACTGGTGCACTGCAGGTCAGCTGGAAGAACTTCCCATATTTAGTCATTCGCCCCCAAAGGGACTCAAACCCACGTGGGTGGAGGTTAAGCAGTCAGAGGAGTTACAAATCGGCAACTCTACCACAATGCCATGTGAGCCCCCATTTCAATTATGCTAAAAAGCACATTTCCTTAGGTAAGCAGTTGAAGGAGTAGTGTACAATAAACATACCAATTGTTAAACTGTTTTATCACTGACATAGTCAAAAAAGCTTGTATCAACTATTAGAATATTTTTTCTTAAGACCAGAAATAATTCCGATAACATACAAACACAGAAATGATATCATGATTGTGTATTTAATACAGGCAAACGGTCAAACACCACCAATAATAAAATAATATAATAAAAAAGAAGAGACATTAAAGAGTATGTGAGGGTTAGAGTCTAACAGGGCAAAAACCTTTTTCATGTGTTATCTTCATAAACTACCTACAACATCAAGCCAACCACACACATCCACACACACACACCACCATCCACACATGGCCACACATAAACAACCCACCAACCACACATACCAACACATATACACTCCATGCACCTCCCCCCCACACACACACCCCTGACACATACGCCTTACACACATACGCCCAACACATAACCCCACCACATACACACATACCCACACCAAACACACCCCCCCCGACATGCATACCCCCCCCCCCCCCCACCACCACCACCACAACACACATACCCTGACACACATATACCTACATCACACACATTACCCCCACAACACACACACATACCCCCACACTACACACACATACCCCCCACACACACACACATACCCACCCCACAACACACACACATACCCCTACAACACATACACAACCGCTCCGACACTAATACCACCCCGACCCCCCCCCGACACACCTACCCCCCGACACACATACCCCCCCCGACACACACATACCCCTACACACAATACAGCCCGACACACACTACCCCCGACAACATACCCCGAAACACACATCCCCGACACACATACCCCCCCCGGACACACACATACCTCCGACACTAATAACCCCCCGAACCCCCCCCCCCCGACACCCCCCCGACCCGACACACATACCCCCGACACACATACCCCCGACACACAACATACCCCCGACACACATACCCCCCGACACACATACCCCCACACCACACATACCCTCACACCACACATACCCCCACACCACACATACCCCCACACCACACATACCCCCGACACACACTCCACACACATACCCATCCCTCCAATACACTCCCACACACCTACTCATCCCAAGCACACTCCCAACAGATCACTCCCACCATGGCTGGCACTGGGCACGACACTGCCCCAACCTACCCACAATGACCACCCACTACATCCCGAGCTCTGCATGTATAACTTCTAAAAGTGACCAAATGGACAGTCAAGATGTCATTAAATATACTCATGTAACCAATGCCACTCCTAAAAGTTATAGAAGCAAAAACATTCTGCCTCATAGCTAGAAAAAAGCTGGCATCCATAAATATAAGCAATCTGCACATTAAATATAGCAATCTTCAAATCTATTCTAAACTAGAGTTATGCCGCCTGTCTGTTGATGATATCATTATTAAACTTGTTGCATTAACTCGAAGTACGTTTTCTTTCCAACAGTTAAAAACATTGATGGTACATTGTATTTGCTCATTCATTATGTAATGAAAGAATAACCAATACCAGAAATATCAGCACCTTTAAAGAGATTATATAGTATCAACAGAAAGACAAGGGATCGTGGATGCAGGCTACATCGCATGTAATAAGACTTCCCAAAGAAAAGATATACTGTTATGTACTAGAATTTCTCTACACGATAAATAGTGTTCCCTGTCACCAAGGTCTGAAAGACAACTTTCAATGTATGCATCTTTTTTTTTTTTTTTTTTTTTTTTTTTTATTTATTTTTTTTTAATTGTAACATATGTTTCTTTATGTATTAGTATTAGTATTGTAGCATATGTTCTTAATGATATCATCTTCAAATTCACATTATTATATTATTTTTCAATAGTGAAAAAGCACTCTTATTTTCTATTTATGTTTATATATATATATATATATTAATTTATTAACCAATTATGTACATATATTTATTCTCTGTGTATGTTTAGATGGAAACAGCATCTTTCGATTTTGTAAAATCTTCAGGCAAAATAGATATAATTTAATAAACATACAATTCTTCAAATCTTTAGTTAACCCTTTTTTTAAGGATAGAATTTAATTTACATAAAAACTTCAGTCAGAAATAGTAATACAACTAAATGGGATGGGATTTGCCAGCATTTTTGCCGATACTGTGCAGCAACATTTCCATCATAGCACAGGGACTGAACCTGGCCTGTCCATTATACTGACACTGATGAGTCAGGCGTAATGCTGTCCCCTTAGCCTCAAGCGTTCGGAGGGAAGTCACTACTACCAACTTTAAAGTTTGGTTTGACCTGGTCGGGGTTTGACCTGGCCGGAGTTTGAACCGGCGACCTCCCGATCCACAAGCCGACGCTATTGCGGCCGGTAAACAACATGTATCAGATATAAGTCCTCCAAATAGAAGGGAGGGGTCAGGAGCCACATACACAGCCTCTCAGAGGTACTTGAAGATATGAGGACAAAAGATTTTTGAAACTAAAGAAACTGGGAATGTAGATTAGGAAGTGGTGGCTTTTTGTAACTGAAGAGTCTAGGACTGAAGATTCTGGAACTAGATTTTTTAATAGTATGTTTTGGAATAAAGATTAAAAGAAGTTAAATCTTCATTTATTGTTATGTATGCTTATATATTTATTGTTATGTATGTTTATATATTTATTGTTATGTATACTAATATATTTATTGTTATGTATGTTTATATATTTATTGTTATGTATGTTTATATATTTATTGTTATGTATACTAATATATTTATTGTTATGTATGTTTATATATTTATTGTTATGTATGTTTATATATTTATTGTTATGTATGTTTATATATAATTATTTGTAAAGTTGTTTATTTATTCAACACAAAAAGATAATGTGCATTTTATTTTAATCCATTTGACTAGATATAGAGATATTTGTTGAAAAAAAAATTAGACCTATTATTCATATCTGTAGGTACGATCACCAGGTATAGGTATTTGTAGTTTCATTTTAAAATATGCAACGATTATTGAGATGTAAGCAAACTAGTATTTGCCTACAAAACTTCACCCTAAGTCAAACCAGGGCCCATTTTTTCACCATTTCAAACCTTGTAACTATTACACTTGTTAAAAAATAGGCATGATTACAGTAAAACATGTGTATAGTTTAATTCCAATCTATGCACTGATTGATAGTACTTGGTTAGAATCCTTCACCTTGTATATTGTAAAGGTATTTACACCCAAATGTTCTAAGTCAAATCAGGGCCATCTTTCTCACAAAATCCAACCATTTAAGTATCAATTATTTATACCAGAAGGCATGATCCCTAGAAAGTCTTGTGTGCAGTTTCATGCCAATATATGCAGTGGATATTGAGATATAAGCTAGATGGTACATGCACCAAAGACTTTAATGTTTCTATTTTGAAAGATTTTTTTCTAAAGCCTTACGACTTACATAGTCCAGTCCAGAACCATTATATTTGTTTGTATTGTTTTCGACCTACATTGCAGCAACCTTTATGATTATTAAAGCAATATCCAGGTTTTTGGTGGAGGAAGACTCCAGACACATGTCCAAGTAGAACCACTGGCACACCTCAAGTCAGCTGGAAGACCTTCTCACATCAAGTCCTTCACCCCGAATGGTCATAAAATTTGATTACATCAGAAGTTATTATTAATAGAAAGGCAAACTATTCACAGTTCATTTTATTATATGCACTGGTTATTGACATTACCATTTGATAGTACTGGCACACACGACTAACTAACCTCCATGTGCATTTTATGTACATATTATTTTTCTAAGTAAATTCAAGGCCATATTTCTCACAAAATCTAATTTGGAGCTATCACTGTTTACATTGGTAGGTATGGTTACTAGGAAGACCAGCGAGAAATTTTAATCCAATATATGCAATGTTTATTGAGGTATATTTGACCTATTGCAGGGACCAATTCTGATCATTATTGCTGCATCTAGCAAATGTCTGGTTAGAACCAATGGTGCACCATAGGCCAGCTTTAAGACCATCAAACATTAAGTTCTTTGCCCTGAACAAGACTTGAACCCATGCAGTAGAAGGCTAAGCAGTCATGAGTTACAAGT
This sequence comes from Sinonovacula constricta, assembly GCA_007844125.1. Taxonomy (NCBI): domain Eukaryota; kingdom Metazoa; phylum Mollusca; class Bivalvia; order Cardiida; family Solecurtidae; genus Sinonovacula; species Sinonovacula constricta. The sequence continues at coordinate 25,155,840 of CM017565.1, forward strand.
CAGCAACTTTACCACCACCCCACAGGCGCACCACTGTATATGCAGCCATATTTTCTAAGTCCAAGTGGGGCCATAGTTCTAACTTATTCTACTGAGAACTATCAAATTGATTATGTGTGATGTTTTATTTCAATGTATCCACTTGTCATTGAGATAAAAGCTTGATTGCAATGAAATCCTTTTACTTGCATACAAGGGTTCACACCAAACGATGTCCAAGTCGAACATATAAGGTTTAATACTTTCACTGCTTTTGAGGTAGAAGCTTGATTGCACATGACCATAAAAGACAAAACCTCAGCATTAAAACTATACTGATGCAAGCGTTGATAAAGATGCTTATATCTAGATAAACCAAGTATTTCCTTCTTGTTACAAAGAACAGTTGAGCTAAAGGGCAAATTCCAAGTATTGTTTTATATATATTTTTGTGTGTAAATCTGAAACCTTCATGCTTACGTTCAATGCATAGGTTCTCTTACAGTCTTTGAAAAGTTTTGTTTTTTTCCATTAATAACAAAAGTGTCACACAAGACAGAACACGTTTTGAGGGTTTTCACCTGCATTCCCAATCCAACAAGGACCATATTTCTAAAAAAAAAATCCAACATGGAACCTAAACTTTCTTAAATAAGCTAGTATCAGTGTTGGGTTTTATATCATTTCAACATTGTTTTTCTGGAAATGGTTTATGCATAAAGCAGATACAGTAATGCATTCACTGTGAAAGCATGCTGTTAAAACTTGATTTAAAAGTAACACCCATTCATGTTATCCAGACAATGAGCCAATCAGTAATGAGTAGATCTGAGCCGAAGTCTTCTGTGCACTCAGCTGATGCTCAACAAATTGTGCTTTTATTATTGAAAGGTACAGATGCATTACTGTAATAAGTATTTTCTTAAGGATATCAAGGCATGTATTAGTAATGATTGGTTAATATTTACTGTGCAGTAATATCAAAAGGTCAATGGAAAACTATTCTAACTTATATCAGAGGCAATACCCTTCTATCTATGATAGATTTCAAAAATAATCCATCTATTTAAGGAAGAAAAACACTAACTCCATAATAACAAATGCGTAAATTCAGTTTTTTTAAAATACAAGATCAAAAATATTTTTCATTTCACTTATAATTTTTTTATACTGTATCTTGTATAATATGGAAAACCTTTAAAGAACAGTATTGCATTAACCCATTGATATGGTGACAAAATATAAGAATTTATTGAAGAAGAAAGAGATGTTTGTCAGAGGAAGGGATATGATGCCTGATATCCTTTAGATGTCTCAATTACAAACAGTGCATTTAAATGTTATCAGCATGAATTGATAACCATTAAATATACATTTATTTATTTCAAAAATGGATATATTTTGAGACGCACTTGGATGACCCATATATGAACATTTAATACTCATTGCAGAAAAGTCACATAATGGTCGGGATATTGTGACTGGGTGTGATCTTGTGCAGATTGTTCACGACTAGTCTTAGTGATTGCATTACCTTATCTACTTTAAAATTTGAACTTATGAAGCTTACAGCAAACAGCATGTTGCTCAAATGATCTTGATTACTTTTGTTCTTTAGGTTGTATTACTAGCTGATACTAGCTAAGGTCTGTTTGGTAAAACTAAAAAACACATAGCTGTATGGGTGAAAAGTGGACAGTGCTAACTCTTGGGGTTCCTTAATAGACCTAAAGAAATATCCTCTGCTAGATGAAGTTATGCCACCTTACATACTAATATTGGACACACTCTCTATTTCTATTTTTATATTAAGTTTTGTTATTTCAGGGTTTCAAAAGTCACCAGGTTTAGGCAAATAGTGTATATCCAGATCAGGCAGCTCCTTCTAGAATCCGTCTTATCAAAATCTGCACTATTTGCTGCTCAATTAAAAGCAAGACCGACATTTTCAAATGCAAGATGTAAAGTGACTTAGAATTATTATGAATTTATTGATCAAGCTCCTAGCAATCTTCATGTTTGATGGTGAAGATTAAATGTGTTCTTCAATCTACATCACTAGCTGGTACTAGCTAAAGTCCTCTTGGTATAACAAAATAACACATGATTGTCATGGTGATAGTGGATATTGCTAGCCATAACTGGAATATTACCTCAGGTGATATTAAAGTTGTTGGCTTGACAATATGAACTATCACTCTAACAGCCATGTGTTTTTATTTAAAGAAAAAATGAACTTGATCTGTGCTTTCAGCTTTATTGGGTTTATCATCCTACCAACTGCATTTCAGTTACTTTACAGAAATCTGTTTGGGAACATAATTTCTGTAGGTCCATATCAGGACTTGGAGGAAGGATCAAGAGGCCTTAATTAACCGCTTTGATTTAACAGCTTTTCCCATTCTGAACCTATTTTAAATAGTTCCCATTTGGATATAATGAGATTATGACGAGGTTCAACTTACAATAATGCAAATGGCAGCTTTTTAGATCTTAGCTTCGCCAGCATTATCTTTTTCGGTCTTTGCTTCCTCAGCTTAATCTGCTAAGGCTGAGGCAAATAATGAAGATTCAGATTAACTGGCTTCCACTGGAATTTTTTTTTAAAAATTTGCAGCACTGTCCTTTGCAATTGTCTTGTAACCTTTGCATGATATTTAAATTAAGGAATACAGAATTTATTATGAACCTCTAACTATGTCTTTGACAGTTATTTTTTTTTTTATAGATTTATTTGTACATTTGGGAGTTCACATGCAAATTTACTGGTAGCCTGATAAGCAGGTATTGATCAGGTTTAGGCAAATAGTGTATATCCAGATCAGCCAGCTTCAACTAGGATCTGTCTAATCAAGATCTACACTATTTCCTGCTCAGTTACTAGCAAGAACTTAACATCACTGAATGCAAGACATATGGTGACTTAGAATTAATATGAATTTTTTTATCCGGCTCACAGCGATCTTCATGTTGTTTGATGATGTGGATATTGTTCTTTAATCTGTGTTACTGTCTGATACTAGATAAGGTTCTCTTAGTATAATTTAGTCAGTAACACACGACTGTCATGGTGATAGTGGATATTGCTAGCCCTAGAACTGGGATGGGATTAGCCAGCATTTTTGCAGATACTGTGCAGCGACATTTCTATCATTATAGCACAGGGGCACTTATGAGGTGCCCAGGGACTGAACCCGGCCGGTCCATTATACTGACACCGACGAGTCAGGCGTAATGCTGTCCCCTTAGCCCCAAGCGTTAAGAGGGAAGCCACCACTACCAACTTTAAAGTCTTTGGTTTGATCTGGCCGGGGTTTGAACCCACGACCTCCCGATCCGCAAGCCGACACTCTACTACCTGAGCTATTGCGGCCAGTCCCTAGAACTGGAACATTACATTAGGTGATATTAAAGTTATTGGCTTGACAATATGCACTATCGCCCTGACAGTCATGTGTTATTATTGAAGGAAGAATGAACCTGATCTGTGTTCTGGGGTCAGCTGCCTAGAGACAACTTCACAGAAATCTGGTTGTTTCTTTGGGAACAAAGGCTTTCTGGACAGATCAATTTGGAAAAAGGACCCAGTTGGTCTCAAGTAATCTATTTGATTTAACTGTTTTGGGGGTCTGTCCCATCCTGAACCTGTTTATTAATTCCCATTCTGTTTAATGATTCCCATTTGTATATGAGATTATGGCCCGATTTTGACTTGTGATGGTGTCAATCAGCTTTTTAAGAGAATGATCAGGTAGGAAGGCCTGAAATCTTAGCTTCCTAGGGATAATCTGATTTGGTTGAAGCAAACAGTGAAGATTCTGATCAACCAACTTCCACTGGAAGCTTTCTGATCACAAACTTTACTTTTTGCTTCAGAGTCCTTAGCAACTCTCTTGTAATCTGTCTTTGACTGTAAGGTGTTTATAGATTTGTTTTGTACTGATAGGGGTTTAACCTACAAATTTATTGGTAGCCTGTTTAGCAGGTACTGGTATTGATCAAGCTGAAGCAAATAGTGTAAATCTAGATTAGCCAGCTCCCACTGGTATCTGTATAACTAAGGTCTGCACTATTGGCTGTGTGATGACTCAGTTGAAATAAGTGGAAGATTTATTAACCTGGAACCAATGACCCAACTTTGGAGTATCAGAATTGGATGCCTTAAATAGATTGGAAAAATGATTCTAAGGTTGCAGTTCTGTCACCTGTTATTCCATTGTTAACCAAAATTAAAGATAATATATGTCTAGAAGATACAACTCTTATGAGGAAAGAAGGATTCAATGTACATTTGTAGGGCATATTATTATTTTTATTATCCCTTTTTATTGTCACTTTTCCCCAAGGAGCAAAGAACTTGAGTACTACATGTAGTATATCATAATAGAAAAGGACTTAGCAATTGCACATTTGCATGGGGTACGATATATTACCCCAAGAAGTAAACAATTTGACCATTGCACATACCTTCAAAGGAGCTCATTCTCATTTATGAAGAGTATTGGACTTGGCTTCAGCACATGCCAGGAATTTTTTTTTAACTTTCTTCGAAGAAGTAAATGACTACGATTGCACAATATCTTATAGGGATATAAGACTCTTCCAAGAGTAAAGAAATTACTTCTGCACATGTCAGGACATTTTTGAAAGAAGTACAGGACTTAACAATTAACCTGCATGTTATTGGGATATGTGACTCTTCCAAAAAGCATAAAGGATGACTTCTGCATATATCAGGCCATTTTATAGTGTCAGGGAGGGATACAAGACCTTTTCAGGAAAAGTGAAGGACTAACCTCCTGCACAATATCACCAAAAGTGGATTTTTAAGATGTATCTAAACTTTACACCTGTTTTTCTCCATAATGTGAAAGATACTGTTGAGTTCTTTTGGCATTTAACTGATGACATGTGATGTGTTTTTACACAAAGAAAGGACTTCCAAAATAATAATAACTGCATTATATATATTAAAGGGGTTTAGTACTCCTAAGAACAGTCAAGGATTTTATATGTAGGAAAAAAAGGACTTTACTACTGCACTTTACCTTATAGGGGTATAATTTCCCTCAAAGAAGAGTAAGGGACTTGACTTCTGCACATTTAAGGAGATTTTGATGATTTTCCCAAAGAAGTTAAGAACTTAACAATTGCACTTTATGTTCTAGCAGTATAAAACACTTTCAGAAAAAGTAAAGGAATATGCTTCTTGTACATTTTCCAACAGAAAAAGAGACTGGAATATTGCTGATATGTCAAAGGAAATTATATAGGAAATTATGCTTCCATTAATTAAAAGACCTCACTACTGCACATGTCAGTAGACGTATTACTTTACACAAGGATTAAAGGACGTAACAACTGGACATACTTCAATAAAGATTATACTCTTTTCCAAACAGCAAAAAAAGACTACTGCATGTATGGCAGATATTTATGTTAGTTTTTAATAGACATACAATAATCTTATTTATTAGTAAATAAGACTTAAATCCAATGAGCAGTCTATTGCTTAAAATGCATACACGTTTAGCTGTTCATTATACATACTTATATTAATGTAATGATATTTATTTATATGTTGAAGTATTTATTATATTTTACATGTTGTATATATGTGTGTGTGTGTGTGTGTGTGTGTGTGTGTGTGTGTGTGTGTGTGTGTGTGTGTGTGTGTGTGTGTGTGTGTGTGTGTGTGTGTGTGTGTGTGTGTGTGTGTGTGTGTGTGTGTGGTGTGTGTGTGTGTGTGTGTGTGTGTGTGTGTGTGTGTGTGTGTGTGTGTGTGTGTGTGTGTGTGTGTGTGTGTGTGTGTGTGTGTGTGTGTGTGTGTGTGTGTGTGTGTGTGTGTGTGTGTGTGTGTGTGTGTGTGTGTGTGTGTGTGTGTGTGTGTGTGTGTGTGTGTGTGTGTGTGTGTGTGTGTGTGTGTGTGTGTGTGTGTGTGTGTGTGTGTGTGTGTGTGTGTGTGTGTGTGTGTGTGTGTGTGTGTGTGTGTGTGTGTGTGTGTGTGTGTGTGTGTGTGTGTGTGTGTGTGTGTGTGTGTGTGTGTGTGTGTGTGTGTGTGTGTGTGTGTGTGTGTGTGTGTGTGTGTGTGTGTGTGTGTGTGTGGTGTGTGTGTGTGTGTGTGTGTGTGTGTGTGTGTGTGTGTGTGGTGTGTGTGTGTGTGTGTGTGTGTGTGTGTGTGTGTGTGTGTGTGTGTGTGTGTTTTTGAAACTGTATCACTCTGTTTTAATGTTTTGAAACTGTGTCACTCTGTTTTAATGTTTTTGAAACTGTATCACTCTGTTTTAATGTTTTTGAAACTGTATCACTCTGTTTTAATGTTTTTGAAACTGTGTCACTCTGTTTTAATGTTTTTGAAACTGTATCACTCTGTTTTAATGTTTTAGAAAATGTGTCACTCTGTTTTAAATTTTTTGAAACTGTATCACTCTGTTTTAATGTTTTAGAAACTGTGTCACTCTGTTTTAATGTTTTTGAAACTGTATCACTCTGTTTTAATGTTTTTGAAACTATATCTGTTTCAATGTTTTTGAAACTATATCTCTCTGTTCCAATGTTTTTGAAACTATGTCTCTCTGTTTTAATGTTTTTGAAACTGTATCACTCTGTTTTAATGTTTTTGAAACTGTATCACTCTGTTTTAATGTTTTTGAAACTACATCTCTCTGTTTCAATGTTTTTGAAACTGTATCACTCTGTTTTAATGTTTTAGAAACTAATTATATCACTGTTTCAATGTTTTTGAAACTATATCACTCTGTTTCAATGTTTTTGAAACTGTATCACTCTGTTTTAATGTTTTAGAAACTAATTATATCACTGTTTCAATGTTTTTGAGACTATTAAACAAAACAGGCTAATATCTTTTTCTGAACATACATTACAAGGCCTCATGTAGAATGTATCAATTTGTACATAAAAATTAATTGTAACAGCTGGTGTACAAGTTGTTCAGAGCATTTTGTACTGTTAAGGGCATTTTGTACTGTTAAGAGCATTTTGTACTGAAAAACAGTCAACTCTCGTTTATTCAAACTGTCAAACTGTAATAACATGGGCTAAAGAATGCCAAGGCTAAAGTAAGCCAAACACCTCTGACTCATCTAAGTGGAAAGTTTCCTCATAGGAAGTGCTCATTAGAATATAAACACTCCAGGTACTTTATTAGTTAATCTATATTAATTTTATACAATAAAGATGCATAATATATATGCATGTATTAGTCAGTATTTGATCCATGTGTGGCCTTACATAAGCTTAACTCAAACAGTTATAATGCCCAAGGCTTATTAAACCTATCATCAAGCATCCAAAAGTCCAAGCAACTGCAATGAGCATCAAATCTTTATTATAAAAAACATGGAAAGTAATTCTGGCCAAAATACATACTTGTAGTTTAAAACAAGATGGCCATGATGACCCTTCAGCACTCATCTGAGTGCTGTAGATATTTGACAAAATTAGTAATATCAGCAATGTTAAAACAGACCAGAATAACTGTAATATGAAGACAAAAGCAACATTTGTGCAGTTTCATTTTTTACTACATTGCTTTATTATGGAAAATAACAGATCACAATTCTTAGACCAATCTTGCTAAAAGGCCATCTAAGGAACACGTATACTGAAAGTTAAAGCTCAAGCTATTGTGATTTCTGACAAGATTTTTAAGTTTCCTATAAAGCCAAAAAGGAAAAAATGGTCACACCCCTGGCAACCATGTTTTCTGACAAATCAAAACTCTATAAACAATTGATACAAAGCCACTAAATGAATATGTATACATTAAATCAAGGCTCTAGCACCTTGTAGTTTCTGACAAGATTTTTACACTTTTTCCTATACAGCCAAAATGGTCACTCCCCTGGCAGCCATGTGTTTTGTTGGATTAATATTCTTTGCACAACCATGATACAGGGCCACACAAGAAACATTTATACAAATATCAAGGCTTTTTCTCTTATAGTTTCTGTCAAAAAGATATTCAAAATATTTTAATATAACATTTACCAAAAATAGCCGCATCCCTGGCAGCGATTTTTTTTTGATGATCTGAAATTATTTGAACAAACCCGATTCAAGGAAGCCCAAGAAACATCAGGAAAATGCCACACCTCTGGCAGCCATGTTTTGACAGAACAAATTCTTTGAACAATCTTGATACAGGCCCATTCAAGGACCATGTCAACCAAATTTCAAGCCTCTAGCTCTTGTAGTATTTGACAGGAAGATTGTCTTAAGTCTTCCTATAAAAAACATAAGGACATTGACCACACTCCTGGCGGTCATGTTTTTGACGGAAAATCTCGGAACAATCGTCACAAAGAGCCACATGTATACCAAGTCTCAAAGCTCTATTCTCTTATAGATTCTGACAAGAAGATTTCCTAAGTTTTCTTATTAAGCCATATAAAGAAAATGGCCACACCCCTGGCAGCCATGTTTTTTAACATATCAAAATTCTTTTAAAAATCCTGATGCAGGGCCACCCATGGAACATGTATACCAAATATCAAGGCTCAAGCTCTAGTAGTATTTAACAAGAACAATTTTATGTTTTTGTATAAAGCCAAATGAGAAAAATGGTCATGCCCCGCAGCATATAAGGAAAATGGCTATGTCCTTGGCTGCCAAGTTTTTTTATGAACTGAAATTACTGGAACAATCTTGATACACTCTTAGAACATGGATACCCAATAACAAGGTTATAGCTCTTGTAGTTTCTGGCAAGAAGTTTTCAAAATATTTAAATGTAACCATGTACAGAAATTAGCCACACCTCTGGCAGCCATGTTTATTGACAGATCAAAATTCTTTTAACAAAATTCTTTGAACAATCTTAATACAGAATCACTGAAGAAACATGTATACCAAATATCAAGGCTCTAACTATCGTAGTATTTGGCAAGAAGATTTTCTAGGTTTTCCTATAAAGCCATATGAGGAGAATGACCACGCCCCTGGCAGCCATTTTTTTATACATATCAGAGTTCTCTAAACAATATTGACAATGAGCTGTCCAAGGAATATGTATACCAAATGTCAAGGCTCTAACTCTAGCAGATTTTTCACATGAAGATTTTCTAATGTTTCCTGTATATCCATGAAGAAAAATGGCCACACTTCATGTTTTATGTTAACAGATCAAAGTCATTTTACCAATCTTAATACAGGGCACCCAAGGAACAGGTTTACCAATTATCAAGGCTCTATCTTTTGCAAGGTCACACAAAAAGTTTTACTATAGGAAAATGGCCACTCCTCTGGCTGCCATGATTTTTAAGGATCAACATGATTTACCATACATATCAACAAACACAGAAATTGGAAGAATATTACAAAACTGTTCCAATTTATTTAAGTAACTTTTTTACTTTCTTTATAAGGACAATGTTTGAATAAACGAGAGTCGACTGTGGCATGATTGGCAGCAACATTTCATTAAGGCTTACCGCCTCCGCCTGTAAACCCTCCCCTCCCGGTAGTTGACAGGCTGGCGCCGTGGTCGTAGGTCATACCTGAAAAATGCACAAGATTCTGAAACATTTTCACCTATTCACCAATATTCTAAGTTAACCATTATTTAAATTAACTTTAATACACTTTTTGTAGAATTGTTGACAAATAATACTTATTCTAAATTGTTTACTAACAACTGCATTCAAACTAAACATTTCCAATTTCTTGACGGTTTGCAGCAAATAGTACAGATCCTGATCAGATACCATTTGTCTGCTTAACCTTATATTGTGTGGGTTCAAGTCCCATTCGAGGCTAAGGGCATGTGGGAAGATCTACAAGCAGATATGCGGTGCGCCAGTGGTTCTTCACAAATAAAAGTCTGGGGTCTTCCTCTATCAAAGTAGCAGGATGTCATAACAAACAGGAACCACCCATAGCTGAGTGGTTAGAGTTTTGGAATAAACTAGAGCTACCCATGGTGGAGCGGTAAGAATCTTGTAGCTCCACAGCCCCTTATAGTGTGGGTTCAAGCCCTGGTCAGGCAAGAACATCCGTATGGAGAGGTTTTCCAGCTTACCTGTAGTAGACCAGTGGTTCTATTCGGATATAAGTTTGGGGTCTTAGCTGGACATTGCCCATTATAACATAATTATGTCAGTGCAGTGTAACAAAAAAAAAAATCTATGATTATAACCATATCTGGTCATTGTGAAATATTTAATAAATATTTCAAGTAAATGTACACCAAAACACATGTAATGAAATAAAAAAGTTCTAAAAAGCATGTCTTAGAAGTATACCAAATACTTAGCCTGTTGGTGACATGGTTGCAAAAATATCAACGAGTCATCACAGCAATACAGACACATTGTTAGTGATGTATAGCTTTCCTTAATTGTACAGTGAATAGTTTAACTGCAACACTGGAAATGCTATTTAAAAGTGAGGCTATCATATCACTGTGCAGAATATTGTGATTTTCAAACTTTCACAATACTAAAAGCTATTTCACGAGACTCTTTTAGCCTTTTTTCCAAGCAAGCATTGCCTATGTGTTGGACAACCAGTCAAAACATTTGATCAAAGTAGAATCATTGTATACCAGCTGGGTTTTTTTGTATTGTGTTATACTCATCACCCATCAATACACTGCATCGCAAACAAAACTACACATCATCATAGATGGGGGTGCTGTATTACTGATATACTGGTATATGGTGATTCTGACCTAGCTCAATATGTATCAGTTCAATGCTGGGGAGGTACCAATATTTTTATTTATGTTAAGTGTTGTTTTTCCATCATTTATTAATATTTTATTGTACTTAGGATTTTACCGCACAATGGCAATTGGTCATATGGTGCCAAATATGATGTGTAACAAAAATAAATTAAAAGTAGGTTAAAATACTTTATCACATAACCTACCGCGCGAGCGTGAGGTAACACTCATGCGTTATTTTTGGTAACTCACTAGTTAGTTATCGTAGTGTGACGTCATTGTGGTAGAGTGACGTCATGAAGTATGTGTGGTGTATATGCCCTTTCCTTATCACTTTGTTGTCGCCGTTTATGTATTTTGTTGGACAATTTCATTTTAATTAATAAAGAGATAACATTTTAGTAATGCTATAAACGAATCTGTTCCCTTTGTGTGGAAAATGGTCGAGTAAAGACTGGAACTATCTTTTGTGCGGATTCTTCCAAACCCAATTACACATGTCAAGGTCGACTGTTCATACTATAAAAAGATTATGCATTGTAAACAAAAACAGCTGGTGTTTTGGTTATGTGATAAATAGAATCTAATATTCGTGTTCATTAGATACTAAAAATATTAAACTCGTTGTCTCGGCAGAGCCTCGTTTCATATTGTTTCATTCAACTGGTTTAATATATTCAGTACCTAATGACCACTCCTATCAGATCCTCTTTTTAATTAAAATGTAATGAACATTGAATATAAATCCAATCTTAAATGGACTAATACAAATTCATTAGAAGATTGATTCCAACTTAACCTATGACATGTTCTTCCTGCGTAGATTTCCATATGACCAACCGTTACTTGTTGCAATCGCACAGTTTAGCAGTTTATGAAATGTTAAGAAATATGCTAATTTAGGTCCATTTCAACTATGAGTTTAGATACTATACTTAAGATTTAAACTGGCTCCAACAATTGGTCAATGCACAAGTTGTAAGTCATAAACAAATAACTATCATAGATGTGTAATTGTTGAAAAATGGTGTTAATGCTTCAGCCTTATTTTTGTAGTCCTCACTTTTAAGGCTTTAATATTAAGTACGCTGAAATTGAAACACTTTTTTACAATACATGTATATACAATTTTATATGTATATGCACAATTTCAATCATAACACAAGCACAATACAAATTATTATTTGGCAACATTCAACATGCACTTCATTAGTATTGATTTACAACTTAGTTTGTATGCATTCATCAAGCTTCGCTGCTTCAAATGAGTGACACTGTATAATATGATTGGTAAACTATGATGGAGTTATATCAAATGGTTTGTAGAGCAATTAACATACTGACTTGTGAATCATAGAATGTTCTTGAAAATACTTAAGATACTTTCACAATAAAAAAACTGTTCTATAGAGTGAAGTTTCTTCAAACTCCTAGTCTGTGACATGGTTATAGACTGAATGACTTGCATAATTGAAAATGCCAACTACAGTTGGCGGCATGAAATATTTGTAAAATCATTGTGGAATTCATGCAAGTTTTGTACACAATTATCTGTAAATCATGCACCGATTATGTTTAAATTGCAGGGAAAAAAATGCAAAAAATAAGGTATATGGGTGATCGAACCCATTACCTTCCGATTGTGTCTGCAGTATGCCTAATGCTTTCTTCACACTCTTATCTAAAGCCTGATCATGTCACAGGTCAGCCAGCCATTTTGTTTTATCTTGTTTTTGTGTTTGACATACATCGCATCGATCAATTGTGATCATTATAGCGACATCAGACCCCAGACAAATGTCTTGGTGGAAGCACCAATGCACCAAAGGTCAGCTGGAAAATTTTCATGCATTAAGTCCCTCGCCCGACCTGGACTCAAACCCATACAGTCTGTGATAGCACTGTCATCTTAATTCAATTGAGAAATGGCAAGCATAGCAAGTGAAATTTTAGATGAGCAATCTGGCGAAGTACCCAACTAGTGCCAGTTGGGGCTGCAATATCCAAATCAGCTATGTTTCACTGTGAAAAATAGTATGGTATATTCAATGCTTCTTGCACATTAAAGTAATCATCAAATTGAAGTAGTTCCAATGACTTTAAATAGCCAAAGTTCGACTGCAAAACATTAAAACAAATAGTTGAACGATTACTTACTTAATGACCCACGACCTTCGCGCCACCCGTCTTCCGCGGGGGGGAGGTCCCTCAGGCGGAGGCTCCTCAGGGGCAGCAGCGAGGGGCACGGGGGCCTCCTCAGCAGCTGGGGGAAAAGGCACGGGGGCCTCCTCCCCCACAGCAGCCACATCAACATCCATATGGTCTAAGGTCGGCTCCCATTCCATTTCTTCCATGGGTTGGGCTGAAGATTGACATTATTTTACTACTATAGTAGAGTATACTTGAGGAAGATGTTCTAAAGATGTCCATGTCATGTAGATTATAGTGTAATCTTCGCTGTACAATAACCATTATCATGAAGACACGACATGGTACTACCCTTATATTTGCTTAGGAGTTATTCCAGTACCATTTATATGCTCCTAGACCTCCCTTACATTTAAATTGTATTCATAAACACTGCAAAAGAGCTTAAAAATTCAATAAATACATCCATACTTCAATAGTTTAGCATTACGATATCACTAACAATAAGATAATGTGGACACTTACTGGCTCAATTTTGGTGTAAAACATAAATATAAACCAGTGACAGAAACCGTCTTTGAATATTATTATTCAGCTGATTGTTGTACATCAGTCAAAACAAATCTCTTCTATTGTTATTGAGGCCCGACATTATCGTACTTTGTCAACTGCATTGTGCCATCTCAATTTTGGATAGGTCTTCAAATGTAACTGTACAGTCGAACCTCAGCTTTTCAAACTCGGGTTGTCGGAAATCTAGGCATTGATCAGTCCCAATCTTTTTTTTAATTTAATGTAAAAAACCCACTGATTATTCATTTACATGTCCATACATAAAGTGTCAGCGTTATTCATGGTCTCCTTTAATGCTATCTCCTTATATCTTATCCAAGGCCAAAACATGTCATCAGTCGACCATTTTGTATCGTCACTTGTCAAACTATTATGGTAGGTTATTCCAGTAACATCAATGTTTTCTTTGTTTATTTGTTGGTTGAAATTGTAAATTGGAAATGACCTGTTGTTTAGTTTGACAATCAGTATGATGTATAATCAAGCCGAGTGAAAATCCATTTTAAGATTTACTTGTCTTCACTTTGTCATCTTAACTGAGAAATGGCAAGTATAGCAGGTGAAAACTTAGCTGAGCAATCTAGAAGAACCAAACAATTGGGTTGCTGTCATAGTAGGCTAGTATCAATCTACTAAGAGAGATAACTAATATTTTTATTTAGTTTGAAAATTTGGAATCGCTTAGTCAAGAACTGAAAAAATAAATCTGATAAAGCTTACCCTCAGTGCGTGGCCGTTTTGGAGAGGGAAGTTCATCCTCCTCCGACTCCAGATCTTCCAGCTGTAAGAAAAGTGTTAAAAAAGAAACAATAAGTACAAGAGCTTTAGCAGAGGGACAGATTAGATCTAATATTCTACTGTTTTTAATAAGCTTTTCTTTTGGAAGTCATTTTCTTGAATCCACATGCAGATGTTACACTTTGCTGGAGACTGGCAAAGAAATATACAGATCCTGGACAGCTTCCAAAAGGTGCTTGCTAATCTGGATCTTCTTGATTTGCCTGAACATGATAATTATTGTTACTGGCAACAACCAGGTGTCATTTATGGAGAAAGAACCCTCAGACAAATGGCTGAGTAGAACCACTGTTCTACTGTAGATCAGATAAATCCGAAAGTATATGAAATTATATCCTTCATACATGTATATTAAATGCAAATTTATTTTTTCTTATTGTAAATTTTGTATAATAAAAGAAACTTAAGGGCTTCATACCAGTGATACAGTTATCATTTTTATTTACAGGTGTAGTTTTTGTTTCTTGATATATTGCACTAACACCCCACAGGTTAACTGACCTCCCACATGAATGTCAGAGTAGAATCACAGGCACCCAGCGTTAACTGACCTCCCACATGAATGTCAGAGTAGAATCACAGGCACCCCACAGGTTAACTGACCTCCCACATGAATGTCTGAGTAGAATTACAGGCACTTGTAGGTTAACTGACCTCCCAGATGAATGTCTGAATAGAATCTCAGGCACCCCACAGGTTAACTGACCTCCAACGTGAATGTCAGAGTAGAATCACAGGCCCCCACAGGTTTACTGACCTCCAACATGAATGTCAGAGTAGAATCACAGGCCCCCACAGGTTTACTGACCTCCCACATGAATGTGTGAGTAGAGTTAGAGGCACCCCACAGGTTAACTGTCCTCCCATATGAATGTCTGAGTAGCATTACAGGAACCCCACAGGTTAACTGACTTCCCATAATTATGAATGTCGGAGTAGAATCAAACGCGCCCCACGGGCTAACTATCCTCCCACATGAATGTCTGAGTAGAATTACAGGAACCCCACAGGTTAACTGACCTCCCATATGAATGTCTGAGTAGAATAACAGGAACCCCACAGGTTAACTGACCTCCCATATAAATGTCTGAGTAGAATAACAGGAACCCTACAGGTTAACTGACCTCCCACATGAATGTCTGAGTAGAATAACAGGCACCCATAGGTTAACATGAAAGTTCTCACTCTGACAAGGACTCAAACACATGAGGTGAGGGGCAGATGAGTTATGTATTATAGATATAAGTACATAGACAACACAGTGCATTTTTATAAGAAAATATTTGTAAAAGTCATATCCAACAGTGTGCCAATATTAAATATGTGTATGTCATATTTACAGATAATTACAAATAAATTATTAGGTCACTGGAAATGAAATTTTACCATAATCTTAGTCATGCATTTAGTTAAGACAATTTTAATCACAAAGGAATGATAAGGTAATTAAAGTCATGACACCATCTGACAATCTTTTTTTACCTACTTTTGCTACAATGGGGATTTCCAATTAATATAGACTTTAAAACTTATGGATAACACTTTTTAATGCTTTGTCTTCGATACAATTATAAACTTGTTATATGTGTATTATAGATTTTACAGGTTAATTAATAAACTTAATTACATCAGAATGTAAAATCACTGAGACATAAATGGTATGTGCCATTTTCCCAATCTATGCAGTGATTTTGGAGATACAAGCTAGACATCACTTGCTTGCAAATCTTCAACCTGTACAACAACAAAACTTTCTAAGATGACCAAGACTGTATTTCTCAATAAACCCAACTGAACTTTCTTGTACCAATAGGTTAAACAAGCAGAAACGTTCAGTTTCATTTCAATCTTTTAACTAGTTTTTGAGATATAAGCTTTAGAAAACTAGTACATAAATCTTTAACCTGCAACCCACAAATTTCATTTAATAGTTATATTTTAAGGGATGCATGTTATTGCAGTTTAATTTCAATTTACACAATTATTATGATATAAGCTATATAGATATGGACCTAGTAGAGCAAGTTGTTAAGCATCAGCTTGAGTAGGGGTGGAGGGCGGGGGTGGGACCTTCGTCCAACCTAAGCTTTCTTGCTAAGGCTCTAGCAAATAAGAGTAATTCCACAGTCAGTAGACCAGGTGTTGGGATAGTGTGACTCGGTGTGGTACTAAAGGTATTCATGGCATAAAGGCAGCACTATATCTGCTTTAAGGGGACAAATCTCTGGATATATGAAGAATTATTTGAAGAAAAGGTGGATGAAGACCAGCAACACATAGCAGGTTAGCTGGAAGACATCATCACATGAAGTTCCCCATCCAACAAGTCCTCAAAGCTTTTTGGTGGAGGAAGATCCCAGACACGTCTTGGTAGAACCACAAGTCAGCTGGAAGATCTCGCATTAAGTCCTTCGCCCTGAACGGGACTCGAACCCAAGCAGTGATAGGCTAAGCAGTCAGAGGAGTTACAGATCGGGAACTCTACCACTATGCCACAGGTGCCCCCAAAAGGACTTTTATATTCATTGCTGAAACAGCTGATTTGGTAGAGGAAGACACAGAAGAAATGTCTGGATAGAACAACCAGCACACTACAGATCAACTGGAAGGTCTCAAATAACGTCTTTTGTTGATGCCTTTCCCAGACATAGATCTGCATCATCCAGGTCAGGAAAAGGGACTCACACTTACAGAAGAATTGAAACTAACAGGAAATCATCAGCATGTGGTACATAGTTATGTACAAATGATATATCATTAAAAATTAGTATGTTAAAAAACTACAATTAACCAATTAATCACTCAGTAACAATTAGGTTGAATTTGATGTGGAAAATGCTTAAAACAGTATAGATTTGGAGGTAAATCAGCATTATGTTTAAAGAGACACTAGATCCTGTAAAATATACTAGATATAAACTAGATCCAGTAAAATATTGAAGTGATTGCAACAAAACTGCAATTAATTAATGTTCACAAGATTTGATTATGTATTTATAAATAAGACACTAGTATGCTTATGTGCTACATTTCTATTTAAGTTTCAATGAGATCTATTAGTAAGCGGCTCAAGATCATTAATATTCTTGTGTTTTGTAGGAGGTTTTTTCCTCTCATAATTTAAATGTTTTATCTTTCTTTACCAAATTTTTTTCCCTGGTTTATCTTTCTTTACCAAATTTTTTTTCCTGTTTCAAAATAGCACCATGATTAGTTGGTCAAATATAGATATCTATTAAGAGCTTGAGCACAAATCTATTCCATATCTTCCAACAACATTCAACATCAATATAAAAGTCCAAAAATTTATTACAATTTTATTGTTATTTTTGTTTAGCTGACTTTTTTATGTTAACTCCTTCACATGGGCCATAACTCTAACCCTCGTGATGAAAGTCCAAGCAGTCAAAGGAGTTACAGTACAAGTTGGCAGCTCTACCTCCAAGCCATGGGTGCCCACTAAATTCATTTACAATATGGTTACATTTTTAATATTTAAATGTACATTTTGCACATTATTTTCTGACAAGCGTATCAAGGCAGCTACCCTAAACAATGATGTACAATGACAACGTACATTTGTATCTTTGTGAAATTTATTAGATGAGAAACAACTTGGCACATGGACATAGTGTTTCTCACTCCTCTTATGAACACTTATTGCATTTTATTCTTTATACAGGTCAGGCAGGTAACCTTACAAAACCATGGAATTATTCAACAAATTCATAAAGGATAAAATAGAACAAAAAAAAAATTAGAAAATAAAAGTCTTACCGGTCGCTTGGAAGTCTGGACCCCGCTTGGGCCCGCAACAGGGCTATCCCTGTGGTGCGGGGCCAAAGCCGGAGGAGGGGTCTCCTCCCTCTCCATCATCGGCACCTCTACCTCTTGGCCTTGCCGAAACTCAGCCAAGAGGTTTCTCACAGGTGGCGCAGGCCCCCTAACAGACTCCTGGAAGTACAAACAACAAAGTCCATTATGTAAAATCTATTAGTACTCATCAGTCGGAGCAATGCTAAGAAACATTCTTTTCAATAATGCTCTTTGTGCAACAACACAATTACTTTACATAAAATTAACCATTTCAAGGTTTTTGCTAGTTTTGCATTTATCTTTTGTGCTGACTGTGTATGACAAATGTCGCCACACATGGTCAAAGTATCCTGATAGCATGCTAACCAGTCAAGAAACTACAATAACAATCAAAAAGCCTTGGATAATTACAAATCGTTTTTTGAATGTATGATTAGGAAAACCCAGCAAAAGAAAACACAACATGTTGGTGCATATGAGATCATCAAAATGACAATAAATGTTCTCATTATCTCTGACAATAGCAGTAACAGTTGTAAATCTAATGAAACAAATTGATCAATGAATCAATGAAATAGATAACCGTATAGTGTAAATGGTTGAATTTTTGTGTGTGTGTATTCTTCCAGAAAACATAAAGTCACAACTTAGTGCATATCATTGCACAATTTTACACTTCTGCGAATGACCCCAGCTCTAGCATTCAAGCTCCCAGTCTCTTGTTGACATGTTGATCAAGTTCGCGACAAACAGCCACACACTTTGTCAACACTTTCGGTTGATATTGAGTAAATTTAGAACCAAACTTGTATCTTGTTACACAATGTTTTAAGCTATTACTGTATAAACATGTATTTCATAATAAACAGACAATAACCCCATTTTTTTATTATTTCTAAATTAGAAAAATTAAGACATATTTACAACATTACATCTACAAAAAGATTAATTTACAATACAATGATAGTTGATATATGTAAATAAGATTACTCCCTTATTCTTTTGACTATATGACAGGGCGAGAACTTTGGGAGAGGACTCCAGCTTTCTTGAAATAAAGCTGTCGTCTAATTTGTTATGTTTATCATCCCATCAAGAGTATTTCAGTTATCTGGAGATGGTTTCCACTCGAGCAGATATAGTGATGCCTATACCATGTATAGCATGCTGTGAACACCTGGCATGAAAACACACCCAGTCACATTATCCTGACATCGGGCCAACCAGCCATGGAACTATCTTTATATTTGCTTGGGCGTAAGCAAGGGAGCTATACCACTACCATTTTTAATGACTATGGTATGTTGCAGACAAGGATCGAATCTGTGGCCTCCCATACCTGGAGCAGATGCTCTACCAATTGCACTACCAGGTATATTTCAAAAGTAAATGAATTCCATATTAATAATTGGAAGTGTACTCACCAGCCAAAGACTGTATGTCTGCAGTGGTGGCCTGGCATAAGGGTGCCTAGGAGGGGAGGGCCTTAGACCTAAACGCGGTCCAGGGCGTCGGGCACGCCAGTCTGCCTCGGGACGAGGGGCAGCTGGATGCGGCAGGTGAACCGGGCGTCGGATCACGGCTGGCTGACGAGGGGGAGAAGGCGGCGTCGATGGCGAAAAGAAACACCTCACAACAAGGATCACACACAAACTCACAAGGAAACCCACCACTACACCAATCACACAAGCTAGAGAGAGCTGAAATACAAATAAAAAGTAATAATTTTGTAAGACTTGGACCGAGGGCCAGTGACAGAGATTTTGCAGATTTGAAAAACATCGGCTTAACTCAAAATAAGATTGACAGATTTCTCCCAAAATTGAGGGTCAATGATAATTTATACCCACAAAAAATTGTGTAGTGAAAATGGTGCAAAATGACACTCTTGAAAAAATTGGCAACAAACTTGCCTTACTTTTATTTTGTAATAGAATGATTTTAGTCGCATAATCTATATCAGTTTATGAAAATAAACTTATAAACATGAAATGTTTGTTTTGTTTATTAAATATATCACAGTGACCATTTATGATCATTAAAGTGACGTCCAGCTCAGTTTGAGGAAGACCCCAAACAAATGTCTGGGTAGAACCACTGGCACACCGCAGGCTAGCTGGAAGACCTTCCCACATTTAGTCCTTTGTGTTTTATTGCTTCTCCATGGAACAAATTGGAGTATCATATAATTTGAATTAGTCTTTTGACAAGATTTGCTAAACTGTCCTTACTCTGCCAACAATAAGAAAAAACCTTCCATGATTTAAACAGAAATCAGCATACAATGAACTGATTGAGAAACTGACTTTATCCATGCCCACAATATTTAAGGATGTAACTTAGAGAAACATTAACAAGCAGATGATTGTCTCCACAAAATGGTGCAGTTTCATCTATGATAATTATAATTTGTATTCATAAAAGCATGTACAAATTATTTAAATTTAATAAATGAATAGGTTTAAATGCTTCTGCAATTTATGTTTTGGTCTATTGTTCATCAGTCAAATCCTGAGTATGTGTCTGTTGCATTAGGAAATCAGCCATTCTTTATATATATTAATTTGATATGGTTAGCCATTTATACACAGCTGTTTTCTTCTGTACTTGTTTGAAGTTATCAAAGATCATACAAACTAGCAAATGTGCAGAAAATGGGGTCTGTTAGGAAATCATCTTCTCAGATGTGACTTAATAATCCTGTTTAAATGTATAGTGTGGATAAAGATCAGCCAGCTCCCATTAGTATGTGAACTTTATCTGGTTGTAAGCAAATAACTGGGTTTTTTTATATTGGTTTTGGTTACATAAAACGTTAATGGAGGAAGACCCCAGACAAATCCCTGGGTAGAACCATCAGTTCACTGTATTGGTAGTTTTGAGGATACCAGGATGGTGGAAATGTGGACTACAATATTTAGGGCAAGGCTAAAATCAATCTGTCAATTGGTCTATAAGGGATCAAGTCTTGTATATGTGTCAAAACTGGTGTTCGAAAAAGTATATAAAATTATGTCAAACTGACATTACTTTTTCATTTAAGAAATATGCTTAGTTTACGGATAAGCTAGTTACTTATGCAAAAATTTAAGGATGTCTAATTCTAAGATAGTTTGACATGTCCAAAGATAACAGATTATTAATAATGAATAAAATATGTCATTTTACAAAGGCAGCAAAGTATCAGTGATCTTTATATAAAGTCAAAAATGACCATAAAGCAGTGATATGCATTTAATTTCTGAGATTTTTGTTGAACCAAATTTGTTTATTGGGTTTATCATACCACCAACAGTATTTCAGTTATCTGGAGATGGTGTCCACTTGAATCAGATATAGTGCTGCCTTCACTGTGTATAGCATGCCGTGATCACCTGGCATGATACCATACCCAGTCACATTATCCTGAAACCGGGCCAACCAGACATGGAACTATCCTTATATTTGCTTGAGCATTAGCAAGGGAGCAACTAATTGCATTACCTGGGCTCAAAATCTTTGTTTTCAATACAAAAGTATGTGCATTTGTTGAGTTTATGTTCCTTGATTTACTGAGACAAATGCCAATTATTATTTTGTTACAAAATCTGTTCAAATTTACTTCATTGTTAATAAGGTTATGACATGATTTCTTTATACTTATTGAACAGTAATAGTACAATATGTTTTTATTATTCAAGAATGACCAGATATCATTAATAAGTTTAGTCTTAGGCCTTTATTCACCAACCATTCTTTAGTAAGAACAGCTTTATCACTGATTTCAATTTACACAATTTACAATTGATTAAATGCTTAATTTCTGAAATTTTGCACTGAGAGTAAGTTACAGATCATGTTTGCTGTTACATGGCACCTCCTGTTCAAGTAATAAAGGAGCTAATAAACAGTTGGTGAATAAGAGCTCTAGTTTGGTGTGTTTGGATCACCCCTTTACAAGCTGTCAACCAATTTAGAGAATTTGAATTTTTTCATCAATTATTTCCTTAAAATACAAAGCAAACTACAAAAACTTACCTTTTTGAAAGATTAATTAAGGTAGAGCAAGCCTAAAGGACACTTTGAAGAAATGAAAGTGAACTGTGGATGTTGTTGTGAACTGAGTATTTCTGTGTCTGCCTTAAGAGAAATATGCTTGCAAAATTAAAAAAGAAACATAATTCAGAATTTGATTTCTATGCATTTTTCTTACCTAAAAGTCAAACATCTCTTGTCAGAAATATGGAAATAGAAAACTATTCACCATATATTATTATTATTAACCAATTAAACCCCTTCTGTTCTGACCATTTGTCATGTTATGTACCTGATTAAATAAATCAGTGAAGTCTAAGTAATTGATACGTTTCAAATTATTTTGGCTGACTTTGCCAAATATCAGACTTTGGTTATGTAAGCCACTTCTTAAATTGGCATTTTTGATATGTAGAAACTCAAATTTGTAATTTTAGTGCACTAACAATACTTTCAGTCTGTTTATGAATACGCTTCAGTTGAAGGTGTTGTATTGGACTTGCTCTACCTTAATGACATCCATCCTTCTCATCTTAAACAAGCTGAAGTACACCTTTCTTGACTTTCTGAGCACCTTAAGGGACATCATCTGAAAAGTTTGATTTATAATAATATTAATATAAATAAAAATATAATAATATCAATAAAAAAGTTAAAACCAGTGAAAGAAACAGTTTATCATTAACTCTTAACATGTTAGAATTATATAATAACATGACCATTTCTAATATAAACTGCATTACATTTAAACAGTTTAATTTTATTTAATTAACATGATTTCACCAAAACTATGCTGGATAAATTTATCTGAATAAAAATGACACTAACACACAAGAAAATATATGTTAGAGGGTAAACACATGATTTATTAAACATGTGTAAATTTTCATCATGGATACTCAACAGACCCCAGTAAAAATTGACTAACAATATGAAAAACAAAAAATGTTTAAAAATAAAAATGTATACATACAAAATTATACAAACTAGAGCTACTTAAAACTAGACTTCTGTTGAGGTCAGTTTGTAATATCAACAATTCAAATGAAAAAGGAATTTTGACAAAAGAAAACTTGCATGTTTATGTGGCCTAGGAAACAGAAATAGATCTCTTGTAGATTTAAGATCACATTAAATTAGTTGAGCATGGTATGTATAACAATGGGATGGGATTAGATGCCATTTTTGTCGATACTGTGCAGTGACATTTCTATCATTATCGCACAGGGGCACTTATGAGGTACCAAGGGACTGAACCCGGTCGGTCCATTATACTGACACCGACGAGTCAGGCCTAATGCTGTCCCCTTAGCCCTGAGCGTTAGGAGGGAGGCCACTACTACCAACTTTAAAGTCTTTGGTTTGTCCCTGCCGGGTTTGAACCCCCGACCTGAGCTATTACGGCCGGTCATAACAATGACTACTTGCATAATGAGATATAAAGAACAAAAGGACATGTGTCTTGCAGAGCATGAACTGATCTGGCAGAAAAACCAGTTTCCAATTGAAGCTGTCTCATTAGGACCTATGCTGTCAGGACCTAGGATTTCAAATACATTGAAAGAATCTACACTGACAGGATCTACACTAACAGGAACAACACTGTCAGCTGCAGTCTCAAACTGTATGTTTTTTTTGTTTCCTTTGCATGCATTTGTTGCTAGCACTTCAGAATTTAATTTGAAATTTTGATGCAGGTCTAAGAAGCATTTATAATTCAGGTCATTATCATTGTGGAAGAAAAAAATAAAGTAATTTTTTTTACCTTATTACACTTCAGGTCACATTTCAGATGTCCCAACATTGGTATGCTGTGGAAGTGGCAGTTGATCAGCTTGTTTATGATGATCTGGATGGTGTCCAACAATACTGAACTGAAACTTAGCTAACTCAAGGAAAGTATTATTGTAGACACAGAAATTTCATACTTTCAAGATACACTATCTTTCATAAAAAAATTCAGATCTGGCTTCTCAGCTTTGTGGGTTTGAGTTCCCTTCAGGAGAGAAATTTGGGGAGTTCTTCCTTTTGACCTGACATTTTACCCAGGCAACAGGAATTTAGGAAGACTTTGAACAATAGCACTTTAATGTACAGGAAAATGAAGGGATATAGAAGTCAGTTGACAGCCTGTATCAGTAATCATATTCAAGTTAGCGCTGGGACTCTAAATGGCAAATGGGCCAATTTGTTTGCATAACTGTAAACCTATACAAGGTGCATTCTATAAGTTCGTAAAATGGCATTTCTTTTAACCGATACTCCATTGATTTATATAATTAGGCTGTTTTGTCTTAGTTGTAATCCTTTCAAATATTAATGAACCTTTTGCTTCACTGTATTCTCTTACAGATTTATTCAAGATACTCAGGTGCTGGCATTACTGCCTCTATGCTTTCTGGAGTAAAATTTCTTTTTTCTTTTCTTTGGTGTATTTTTGTTAATTTTGGAATATTATGAAATCCATACCTTTTTTTGATTAAATTAATGACCCATTAAGTTTCAGCCTCATTATGTTAGCATTCTATTTTGTATAAATTTCAGTAGGAAAATAATCAAGCATGAACCTTATTTTTCAGTATGCCCTCTTTTTGTAAAATTTGCCCAGTTTTTGAACTACTGATTGAGGCAATGTACTGGCACATCTCACTTAAAGCAAGAAAAAAATGGGCACGAAAAAAGCATTTGGCTAAACCAGCTAATCATCCCCTTAGTACAGGGATGTGTCAACAGAATAACAGTTTTAATTTATTTCTAATTTAAAAAACTTAATTTTGTTAAATTATGAATTTATAAAATTCCCCTTGTATAACAAGCTTTATAAAATGGCATAAATTAATTCATACCATATAGAATACATAAAATTTATTGTTCCATGATTATGTTGGCACCTTATCTGCATTCTAAGAAAGCCCTATTAGAATGAGGTGATTTAAAGGTTTGTTACAATGACAACTGAAATACAAAACTGAATTAAATGAATTGTGGGTGTAAATAAAATCTTTAAAAGTGACATCATTTACTTTAGTAATTTTTTATATAACCATACAGATGGCTAATACCATCAACAAGCTTTTAGTTATCTGAAGACAATGTTCCCTTGAAACAAAGTTCTGCATTCACTGCAATTTCTAGCCATTAAACTTCTATATATATTACACCTACATTACATATTAGTCTACAACAACCAGTCATATTATCCTGTCTCTGGGTTAATGAGTTATGGAACTAAATGATATCCCAGATACAAAATATCACCATCATAGCTATTTAGAAACCCCCAGACAAATGCCCGGACAGAACCACCAGTGCACAGCAGGTCAGACAGAAGACCCCACACTCTAATCCAAAGTTTCAAGTCAGCAAACATACCCTTTGGCCACAGGCAACCCCATCCACTATTAATGACTCTGGTCCTAGATTTTAACCCCTTGCCTCATCTTTCTAGAGCTGACCAAATTTTAATTACACGACATATCAATATACACAATTTATAATAATATAATTTTTCATAATATGTTTGTTTATTGGGTTTATCGTCCCACCAAGATTATTTCAGTTATCTGGAGACTGTGCTAACTTGAAGCAGATATAGTGCTGCCTTCACTGTGGTATTGCAAGCCGAGAACACTTGGCATTATACCACACCCAGTCACATTATTCTGACACTGGGCCAACCAGTCATGGAACTACCCTTATATTTGCTTGTGCATTAGCAAGGGAGTTATACCACTACCATTTTTAATGATTTTGTTATGTTGCAGCCTTGGATCAAACCCGGGGGCCTCCTATACCTGGAGCCCATGCTCTACCGATTGCGCTACCAGGTCCGGTTTATCACAATATAGAAATGCTTTCATATTAATATTTTATATTTTATTATATTACAAAAGATCACAATAGTAAACTTTTACAAACTGAAAAAAATGTGCATTACAGCCTATGCTCTTTTTGCAAGTTCTGTTTTAAAGCTCAACCCAATATATAAGACAATAGGTAAAGCTATGTAAGGAATTAAGAAACATATCAATGACACAATTTTGGTCTTGTTTCTGAAGTCCAGTAACAAATGTCTGTGTAGAACCACTGGTGCACAGAAGATCAGCTGGAAAATCTCCCCTCATGAAAGTCAAAAAGTAAATGTTGTTCATTTAGATGTAATGATTTCTTGTTCACTGTTTATGAAAGTTTTCACAAAAAGGTATTGTTAAAAAAAGACAATCCTTCACATTAAACCATTAAACTGATCAGCACTATGTTTTGTTTGAGATACATTGCAGTGACCAATTATGATAATTATAGCAATGTCCATCTATTTTGGTGGAGGAAGACCCCACATAAATGTCTGGGTAGAACAATCAGTGCACTGCAGGTCAGATGGAAGACCTTCCCACATTAAGTCCTTTGCCCCAAGCGGGACTCGAACCCACATGGTGAGAGGCTAAGCAGTCAGGAGTTACAAATTGGCGACTTTACCACTAGGCCACGGGTGCCTCTTGATCAGCACAATTGACAAGACTTAGGCTAATAGTGTAGATCACAATCAGCCAGCTCCTGTTGAAGGCTATCTGATAAGGGTCTGTACCATTTGCTGCTGAGTCTGTAGCAAAATGTTAAGCCACCGTGGTATATCAATGTTCAAAGACAAAGGATGGTTATTGTACAGACAGCCACATATTATTAGAGGAAGACCACTTAATGTCCTTGTAATACCTCAATACACTACAGTTCAGCTAGAAGATCTCCCCACTTGACCGTTTTAACTTGATTGGGACTCGATCTATGGAGCTATGTAGTCAGAGATATGCATTGTTAACAAAATGAAGCAGATACAGTTTAACACTCATACCTACAGATTTTATACAAGATGCACTCTCAATATTGTAGATTTCTCCTATTTAGGTGAGGCATAATGGCATATTAAGCCTGTCAAGACCTTTTTTTTAATTTAAATTTAAATTTTATTAATACATTGCAGTGACCAATTATGGTGTTTGTTGGGTTTATTGTCCCACAAACAGTATTTCAGTTATCTGCTTGTTTTGTTTTTGAAGTACAAATGTCTGGGTAGAACCAATGGCACACAGTTGGTCAGCAGGAAGACCCTCCTACATTGAGTCCTTTGTCTCAAACGGCGAGAAGGTAAGCAGTCAGAGGGCATAAGCACCCCCTTCAGTTATCTGGTTAACTGGAAGCAGATATAGTGCTGCCTCACTGTGTATAGTATGCTGTAAACACCTGGCATAATACAACACCCAGTCACATTATCCTGACAGGCTGACCAATCTTAGAACTATCCTTATATTTGTTCGAGCATTAGCAAGGAAGCTACCAGGAGCTAAGGATCTACCGACTGCACTATCAGGTCCGGTACAAAAATTGCAGTGTAACTGTTCATTGTATAGTTATATAGCCAGGTGATAGGGAGAGAATGAGAATGGTTCAGTTAGCTCAGTTGCTACAGCACTGGCCTAGTTAGCGAAGGGTCCCTGGGACAAATGTTACAACAGCACCAACATAAAGGACATGTGACTTATGGTTCAAGTACTTGTAGAGCATATGGTCTGTTTGATGGATGAATTTCAAGTTGCCTGGTTTGTTTGTTTATTGGGTTTATCGTCCCACCAACAGTATTTCAGTTATCTGGAGACGGTGTTCACTTGAAGCAGTTATAGTGCTGCCTTTACTGTGTATATCATGCCGTGAACACCTGGCATGATACCACACCCAGTCACATTATCCTGACACCGGGCCAACCAGTCGTGGAACTACCCTTATATTTACTTGAGCGTTAGCAAAGGAGCTATACCACTACCATTTTTAACGACTTTGGTATGTCCTGTTAGCAAACAGTCTTGGGTTTGAGTACAGGAATAGCTGCATATTTTTCTCCCTATGTTTCAGTTACTACCCACTTATACATATACCTCACATAATGACCTGTGAGTGCAGAATTTTCCATCTCAGAATCCCCTTTAGATTGAAAATGTGTGGAAGGGGCTTATTTTACCGCTGCCTGTGTTGAATGATTTTTTAAGGTTTTTGTTTTTGAAATAGAAGCAATTTTGGTAAAAAAAAAAAAAAATGTCTTAGAAACACCTGGGCACTGCAAATCAGCTGAAATACACCTTATATTAAGACTTTTGCTCGACTTGAACCCTTGCTTGCGAGGCCGAGGAGTCAAGAGAATTACAAGTCCATGATCCTACCTCTTTACCAAGGGTCTCTATTTTTTACTGTATGCAACATTATGGGTTTCAAATAACTAGTATGACATGAAAAACACACTAAAATGGTTTATTATGAAGTCCAAACTCACCCAAGATGAAAATGTTAGTAACAGTTTTCTTTATTCGAGCATCTTAAACCTTGCTTTATTTAGAGTAAAAATTTCAATTGACATTGTTTAATAATTTTTCGTTGAAGGGTCAAATCTTTTATTACTGTTAGAACTGGCAAAAATATCATTTCTTTTTTCAATCAAATCCAATAGTGACACTTTAGAGTTGCTAGAACTTATAATCTGGGTCTTAACAAAAGACAAGGACATATATGTATATATTTCATTCACTTTTTAAATGTTGTACACTATTTTAACAATAAATGTCTAAACTTTTTATTATAATGAGTAACTATTTTGCTGTATAATTTGTACATCATGTCCATTAATACAAACACTGATGCTTCAAAACTTAGGTAAATCTCAAGACTTTTATCACTGCAAATAAGCCATTTAGAACAGGCTTACACTTATAAGATTTATATTTGTGGGCAAAATAAAACATCTCTTTAAAAAAAAAATCATATTTTAACCATAAAACTTTTATGAACATTCATCATTTTTTGGCTTAAAAAGATGTACTTGTTGTATACCAGGGACTAGGGATATGTCAAATAAAATATATCAAATAACCCTGCTGTACACTTTCTCACGCAACCCAACAGAACAAAATATATAGACAGAATACGTGTCAAATTGCCTCTGTCAGAATGTCAGAACAGACAATGTATCATTAAAGTGACGAATATTACCAAGTACATCAACCATGTGGTAGACTAAGCAATTCACAGTTTCCGCACATTTCGTGCAGCACGAACAAAATGGCGGAGTGCTGCTGAGTTTCTAGAAGACGTTTCAATGATTTCGTCAATTGTACACATGAACAACTAATCAAAGTATATAAGTACAGAAAGGTGCCAACACTGTCATGGGAACAAATGGTCATAGGACTTGAGTGGGTGGATAGAGTTTGTGGTGGGGTATCGCAGACACACACGTGGTGATTATAAAGTAGAAACTAATTTTTGCAAAAATCAAAAAATAAATGCAAAACATGTGAATGTATGTGCCTAATAATACTCTAACATGTAAATAACACATTAATTACCAAATAAATATACCATAGCTAACCAATATCAGTACAAAATATGCATAAAATTAAAAAATGCGAGAGCAAAAGAAAACACAACTTACTTCTGAAATCATATTCGTATAAATGCGAAAGCGACACTATACCCATGGATCTCACGTGACATGACGTATATACAATACACACGCCTAATTAAATATTTAATTTCATTGATGGAATTATGCATATTTCAAAAAAAGGTGCAATAGGAAAATATTATAAATAAAAAACAATGATGTATAAAGTTTTATTACTATTTTTTCTACACTGAGCACGTGATCACTGACATGAGTACAGGTGAGTTATGTTCAGGGAACACATTATCAAAGACCGTGTGGCGCAGTCGGTAAGGATGTCAGTACATTTTACCACTGGCTATGTGGGAATTTTGTTGTCTCAACCAACTTTTTTTTTCAGTTTTAGCTTTTAAGTAGTAGTGATTTAAAGTGAATAGATTCGAACAGTAGTAACTTTAACAACAACAAATAAAAACATATCTATATAGAAATTTTCGCCTAATCAGTAGTTATGGCTTAATTAAACAGATAACTACTCATCCCTCCACGGCGTGGGTTCGAGTCCCGGTCAGGACGAGAACTTTCATGTGAAGAGATTTTCTAGCTAACCTGCGGTGAGCCGGTGGTTTTACCCGGACATAAGCCTAGGATCTTCCTCCGCCAATAATTAGCTGGACGTCGCTAATATGATCCTGATTGTGTCAGTGCGATGTAACAAACAACCCAATCGGAAGAATTCATTTTAATTTGAATTAAATATTCATTTGGTTCAAAATTAATAAAGCAAATGAAAACAAACTAATTGTGTCCAGGCTTCATTAAATAAAACCAAGTATCTGATCAAACACTACTTTATTTTTTATAGTAAGAGTATATTTGAAGTGACACATTACACAAACTGATTTTGCTTTTTAATGCGAAGCTCTACTGTATACTGCCTAACATGTTTGCATCATTTGATCAGATCTGTGTTTGTTGTTACAACTAAATGTATTATTTTGGTCAATCGATGCCTTACTTGCGGGGTGGGGGGCGATTT
Organism: Sinonovacula constricta; assembly: GCA_007844125.1. Lineage (NCBI taxonomy): Eukaryota > Metazoa > Mollusca > Bivalvia > Cardiida > Solecurtidae > Sinonovacula > Sinonovacula constricta. The sequence continues at coordinate 25,186,317 of CM017565.1, forward strand.
TGGCATGATTTCTATATAAACTCATACTGTAATCTAAGCGAAGACCTAAATCGTTAGACAGAACAAATCATGAACAATTCTCACATTCTGCTAAAATAGATAAAATAACAACATCTGACCTTTGTTTGGGGTATTTGTATATAATTTCTGCAGAAAAACAACAACAACATCATTAGTCGAAGCTTTTAAGGATTTTCAACAGTATCTCAATTTTAGGGTAGTAAAATTCGTTAATAAGCACTTAAATGTTCATTCTTTTCAAATTTATAAAGAAGAAAAATTTGGATTCCAGCTAAAATAGACATCGACGTCACAACGAATGACATCGATGTGCTAGAACGTAAGTTGTCACGTGGTTTTGTTATTTTAAAAAATAGTTAACTATGCAACGTGGCTCAGATAGGAATATTACTTGTTTGAAATGACGATTGTGACGTTATGGTTAACTTTTCAGATATGTGTAGGGCATCCATAAACAGCATTTTGCGAGATCTGCTCAGGTAATAATGGTTTATTATGACCTTTAATGAAAATATTTTGTTCCAAACTGTCGGATACCACCTAAAAGCAACATTTGGAGAGATCTTTTCAGTTAAGAATAATTTATTTCGATGTTTGAGATCAAAATGGGTTCTCACTTGCCACAGCCCGAGCCCTAAACAGTTCAGTTCAATATAAAGATTTTATTGGCGTAAACATTCAGTTCATGCACGGGCGGATCCAGAAAATATTGATGGAGGTGGGGGGTGTAATGTTGTTGTTGTTTATATACAGACCCTTAAGGGATGGTAGTACAAGACCCGAAGGATGGTTTACACTTTTATTCAGATGCTCACACATACATTCTCCGACAACAACTACCTTCAATACATGCATGCAATAATCTTATATGATTAGAGAGGCGGGGCTTATCAGCCAATGGGCGGGCTTAGCCGCGCGGGGCTTATCAGCCAGTGGGCGAGCTTGGCCGCTACATCCCTCCTTAACACGAATGAAATGTTTATGATATTAGCCTAATACATTACTATTTTAACGGAGAGATTTAAACGATATGTGGCCTACAGTATGAACAGGTCTTTAAACTATTAAATCAATTAGTTTAGCAGATTTGATCAATCTCAGATTCTCTTCCCACAAAAAGGAATAAAAGTATCCATCAATGTCAGTGTCTTAAAATCAAGCACTATGATAATTAGCTCGTACAAAATTCAAAAGCTATAATATAAAAAGTCAGTGATACGAAACTGAAGACATAAATAATATTTTCATTGTTCTGGATTTCCAGGCAAATGTTTACACATTGTCAGATGTCTGTTAATTAATGAGAAATTTCTGCCAGTGGTCTAGTCATTTAATCCAGGGAAATGTTCACACAGTGTCAGATGTATGTTGATTAATGAGAAATGTCTGCCAGTGGTCTTAGTCATTTAATTCACACGGCAATAAAATAATCCAAGGAAATTTGCCCTTTGATGAACTTAGACTTTTTGACACACACGTTTATTAAAACAGGTATTATTATGACCTGTAAAATTAAACACGTTTGATTCATTTACACCAAACACGCTTACTCATTTTCTAACACACGATTTGCTTTAGTAACAACTAGCACACTTATAAAAACCGCTCATAAATGACAGGCATTATGATGGCCAGTTTTTCAAAACACATTGTTTCAATAATTCTCCCTGTACCGCTTTGGCTTGCGACGGTGTCGATCCGAACGTCGGAGGGGTGATTTGATGTTGTTAGGAAGAAGGTTGGTATCTGGATTAACAGCGTTACGACCACGTTCCGTTGGCGTTGGATTGTCGACGTCATTTGGCATTGGGACCAGCTTGAAGTGTGACGAATCGCGGGTTATTTCTCGACCCTCGTAACGTACTGTTATCATCGACCCTTTTCGGCGGACGACGTAGCCTTGTTTATGGGTAAATGGTGTTGATAGCTTATTTTTCATTGTCTGTTTTACTAGAACAGGGTCACCCGGTTGTAATGTGCAAGGTTTCGCTTTTCGTTTGACATCAGCGTACTGTTTGTTCTTAAGTTTGGAATTTGTGTCTTTTTGACGTACATATTTGTCGTTTCTGGGCACTGAAAATTTCGGTAGTTTTGTTTTCATTTTTCTGTTAAACATAAGTTCAAATGGTGTCAGGTTTGTGCTTGGGTGTGGAGTACTTCTGTAATTCATGAGAAACACTGTTAATTCGGATTTAAAGTTTTTCCCAGAAGCTGATGCAGTTTTCATAGTTTTCACCAATGGTTTCATAAAGGCTTCAGCAGTGCCGTTGGCTCTCGGGTTAAGTGGGGTTATTTTCCGGTGCTTAAACCCAATGTTACTTGCAAACTTGGCGAACTCATGGCTATTGAACGGTGCTCCGTTATCACTTTTTACGATATTTGGCACAGAAAACATCCCAAAAATTGTTTCAAGATGTGCGATGACGTTCGACGCGGTCAAGGTTGACAGTTTTTCTACAACTGGGTATCTGCTATAATCGCATATAACAACCATAAAGTATTCCCCTGTGGGGAATGGTCCAAAGAAATCTACGGACACTTCGTCCCATGGCCCATTTGGTAGTGGACTTGGCTTAACTGGTTCCGGTGTCGAATGTGGCGATGCGGACATACATGGAATACAAGTTTTGCATTGCTCATTAACCAGTTTGTCAAGATATGGGAACCAACACGATTCACGAATTAATGCCTTGGTCCGGTTTCGCCCCTGGTGTCCCTCGTGTGCGAGGTTAACGACCTGTCTCTGCAGGCTGTCTGGGATGCACAACCTTGTGCCTCGTAAAAGAACAATTCCGCTGTCAGTTGAAACGATTGACAGTTCGTTTGACAACTGTTGATAACAGTTGAATCTGGCATCCCCTGAGCATGTCTGTTTAGGCCACGTGTTATTTTGTAATGCGTCCATAACGCATGTCAGCACACAGTCTTCAGACGTCGCGGTTGCCACGTCACTGAGATTTAATGAGCTTGGTACCGCGGAGTTTGCTATAAATCTGACATATTCCTCCGCGATGCTCTTGCTTGATTGCCCATTAACTGGATGCCTTGAACAATAATCGGCGATCATTGATTTCCCGGGGTTATGTTTCACCGTGAAATTGTGTGTGGTCAGCCTCAATCTCCACCTTTCAAGTCGAGCAGATTGTATGCGGTAAGAGTTTGTAAAAACAGATTGTAATAGTTTGCAGTCGGTCACTAGCCGAAATTTCTGTCCATACAAATAAATATGAAAATGTTCACAACCCCACACGCACGCTAACATTTCACATTCTGTTTGGCTGTACCTCTGCTCTACTGGGGTTAACGATCTGCTGCCATAAACCACTACCTTATTTTCTTGAATTAATATTCCGGACACCCCCTCTGGACTTGCGTCTACCCAGAGTTCTGTTTGCTTTTTAGGGTCAAAATATGTCATGACCGTGCTGCCGCAGAGCTCTTGCTTCAGCTGTTCGAATGCTTTTTGTTGGCGCTGTGTCCATTTAAACTCGATGTTATTTTTCAAAAGCTCCCGCAGCGGTGCTGTGATGGTTGAATACCTGTCGATGAACTTTGACAGGTAATTAGTCATGCCCAGGAATGACCTCAGTTCACCCGCGTTCTTTGGCTCGGCTACATTTTTGATCGCTGTAATTTTAGCTGGGTCTGGACTAATACCTTTGTCAGAAAAGACATATCCATAGAACTTAAGAAACGTTTTTCCGAACTCGCATTTCTGTTTGTTGAGAGTAAGGTTCTTTTCTTGAAGTCTCTTTAAGACAGCTTCAAGTCTCTGGTCATGAAGAGTTTTGGTTGGAGCATGAATTATTATATCATCGGAAATATTAAGGGTTCCTTCTAGTCCTGTAAGCACTTGCCGGATTTCATTTTGAAATATTTCCGGGGCAACATTTACTCCAAAGTTAAGACGTTTGTACCTGTATAATCCAACGTGTGACGCAAACACTGTCATATTTCTTGATTCTTCAGCTAATTCAAGTTGATGGAAGCCTTTGTTGAAGTCTACTTTTGAGAAGTATTTTGACCCATTGAGTTCCAATATTATGTCATCTGTTGTAGGCACGACATGTCGTTCGCGTTTCAATGCCTGGTTAGCTTTTCTCATATCTACACATAACCGTATTTCATCCGGGGCGTTTGGTTTTGGTGCCACGACAATGTTGGATACCCAGGGGGTCGGGCCATGTACCTTCTCGATGACGTCAATTTGCTCGAGCCGTTTGATATCTTGTTCCACCTTGTCCCGCACGTGAAAAGGTATTCTTCTAGCCGGTTGCGCTATTGGCACGACATTTTCGTCCACGTGAAATTTGATCTGTTTGTCTTTGAGCTTCCCCAGACCGGTAAACACTGGTTTGTATTTGTCACACAGTTCTGCATATATGTCACTGTCCACAGAGTTTATGACTGGAACAATACCAAGATCTACAGATGTTTGATAACTGAGTAATGTCACTGACGCGCCCTGAACGACATAAAAGTCTGCTATGGTGTACTTTGATTCCGATTCGATTGTGAAGCTGTATTTTCCTTTAATGAACAGCGGTGTGTTCTGTGCAAACGCAAATACCTTTGTATTTGTCTTTTCAAGTTTCGGCTTATGTACCATTTTATTCACAATGTTTTGGCTTATGACATTTATTGAACTTCCTGTGTCTATAAGAGTCCTTGTGGGTACTCCATTTATGTTCAGTGTCATTTTAGGAAGCCTGCTATTAGTCAACACGTTTACGCTGAATGCTGTTTCATTGTCTGATGACGTAACGTCAGTTTGACTGTCACTTTGTCCGATTTCGTGCACGTGCTTTCTACTTTCATGTGCATGCTTTCTACTGTTTTTTCTCTTTCTGCAGACTGCGATAAAATGGTTTCCCTTTATGGCAATAATGACATATCGCCCCAAGTGCCGGACATTTTCCATGGTGTGGGAAATTTCCCCCGCAGTTTCTGCACATTTGCTTTGGTGGAGGTTTGACCGATGACGACTTGTCTTTGGTATCCCTGTTTTTACGACCGTGGTGAATTTTATTTATTTCACTGCTTTGCGAGTCCATAGCCTTTGCTTGTTTGTCCGCGATTTCCATTGTCCTCGCCATTGTGAGGATGTCTCCAAGGGGTTTGTCGTCCTCGAGACATTTCAGCCGCAATCTCTTTGATGTGCAACCTTGAATAATCTGGCTTTTGATTTCGCTGTTCTTGTCTTGGAAGTCACAATTTTCCGCTTTCTGACGCAGCCTTGTCGCGAACTGATCCGTCGTTTCTGCTGGCGACTGTCGCATGTTTCTGAATTCATACTTTTCGAATTCTGTGTTTCTTTTTGGTTGGAAATATTGTGCGAGTCCGTCTTTTGTGTCATCATAGTTTGAGTCGCTGTCACTCAAGTTCAACGTTTCGTATATCTCAAACACTTCATCTCCGGCATAGTGGAGAAGCAGTGCTTTTCTTCGTTTCTTTGACTCAATGTTTAATCCAACGAATAGGTTTTCTAGTTTTGACACGTATTTATTCCACCGCGTACCTACGGACGTTTCTTCCCCAAACACGTCGAATTTTGGGAACGGCGACAATCCAGTCATTTTCCACAGGTAATCCAAAGGATAACTAAAGTCCGTTATATGTTAATTTGTTTATCCTCGTCGCCAATGTAATGTTGTTGTTGTTTATATACAGACCCTTAAGGGATGGTAGTACAAGACCCGAAGGATGGTTTACACTTTTATTCAGATGCTCACACATACATTCTCTGACAACAACCCTCTTCAATACATGCATACAATAATCTTATATGATTAGAGAGGCGGGGCTTATCAGCCAATGGGCGGGCTTAGCCGCGCGGGGCTTATCAGCCAGTGGGCGAGCTTGGCCGCTACAATACCCTGTTAAGTATAAGTTTGAATATTATAATAATATTTTAAGATTCTTGCATTTTCATACTGCTTATGTTTAAGCTAGATTAAACTACTGTTTAAAACATGAATCAAATTTGTAAATATGTTTGTTGTTGATGGCTAGATCTAGACAAATGCATGTTGCACATTTACAGTTCGTCCACTGTAATCGAATAGGAGAGAAGGGAGTAAATGAAATTATAACTCGCTTCTTAATGTATGTCGTTGTTCTTCTATGGCATTAAGAATAGTTTTATTGTAAAATATTACTTACCATGTACATCTACTCACATTTCCACACTTTCAGACAAATGGCGACACTTCCCCGTAAGCACGCTGAACCGAGTCAAAAAGACAGCGAGGATATCAAGTGTACAGACCTTTATTTCTTTGTGGTTATTGGGTCCTTTTGTTTCAATACATTGGACCTGTCACAAGCATGCTGACCGATCATGAACGACTGGCGTTTATTATGTTTCTAGCTCTTGTTTACATTTCTTTATTTTAAATGTGTATCTATTCTACAGTAGGCATATAATGTTTTTAGGTTTTTATGTGGATTATTTACGTTGTCCGTGTTTACTTCGCTGAAACAAACTGACTTATGTCACATCTACATTTCTATATTTTCAGGTAGTTGTATAGATGACTATGTGGATGTCCATGTTTATTGCACCATAGACAAATAGACCGAACATTTGCTACCAGATCGACATATTTTACTTGTGTTTCCCTTCCCATTATTTTCAGGTATCATCATCATTTACAAACATGACGGCAGACGTGTATTTTGTCACCAACACAATCTGTACATTTACAATGTTTTACTCTGGTCTAAATTTCTGTATTTCCAGGTTGCCTTCTATGGTTCTACCCAAGTCGACGTGTACAACACCAAGAGTCTGACCAGGACACGAACCGTCGAGTTGGGACATTGGATCGATAGTATCGCTTGTCATGGCAGACTGCTGTACTGTGCTGATAGTACCATCTTGTACGTACACGATGTGAGGAATGGCAGAAAGCTGAGGGAGATCTCCAGGGACAACGACGACGGCCGGGAACTGTTCTCTTACATCCGACACATCGCCGTGAACAGTTCTAGCGACCGACTCTATGTGGCTGACTGGGAGAGAGGTCTTGTATGTGTGGGCGTGAACGGGAGGCCGATATTCTGTCTCTCCCAGACGGATCTCGGACTGTCTGATGCCTTGGGTGTGACCACTGATAATCACGGTCACGTGTTTGTTAGTGGAGGGAACTCACACAACGTAGTCAAGGTGACCGAGGATGGTCACGTGGTAGGTCAGATATTAAAAAATGGGATCGAGAGTCCACGGTGCCTCAGTTATGATATGACCAGGAGTTCCTTGTATGTCGGAGGTTGGAGTGATCATCTTCTGATGGTGGAATGGAAGTAAAGTTTATATTAGTTTGAATTGATGTAACGTAAACATTAAATATTGCTGGACATTCTTTATTTGTGTTTATAATTTTGTTATAAATGTATATATAAATGTATATATAAATGACGCGTTATAAATGTATGATTAAATCAACATTTTAGCGAAACAATGTTTCATCGACATTTTGTTTAGAAATAAAATGAAATTAAAACGTGTATTTAAAACTCGGTTCTTCTGTCAATGTTACAGATAAGTATGTAGTTGATTTATTGTTGTATTTGCATTAAATATTTTATACAGACGTTCCTTCAGTTAAAGTTTATTTCAGTTCAGTTTGATATTTTCATCTCAGTTCGCCATGTTTGTATATTTTACATCAGCATCAAAACAACTACATCATTAATCATAACAATATGACGTCATCACACTCGGTTAATACGTTTTCCCGCAAAATCAACAAAAAGAAGCAACGTCATCAAAACATTACTGCATTGCTGAATTATTGGTCATTCATATCAGATTTCTTCAGAATTTAATACATTTTCAATTCAAACATTCACAATACTATTCGCATTTTGATTTAATACACGTGTTATCATCCATGTCACGTGTAGCAGTATGTACATAAATGCAAATTATGTCCGAAAATTGTTATATAAACATCCATGAATCGATTTTAAATGTTTTTTTTTAAACAATTGTAGACGTGACCAGCAATGCGTCAATTTTAGTATATATTGTATATACAATTTATAGTATCTAAACTTTACAAACAACAACTACGAGATGTGTGGTTCAGTTATAATTGTGCATTGTATTCTATCTGCAGCAAATCAAATATCGATGATGATGTTTCAAAATAAATAAACATTAAGAAGATAAATTTATTGTTCAACGCTTCTAAAAAGCTGTAATGTAACGATTTGATATTGCATAAATAATTTCGACTGGGACAATTTATGTACTAAGTGTTGTGTATGAAACTATAATCTGTACGTTTGTTCGACAATAAAACATTGATTTTTTGTATATTTCTTTAACAACATTGTCATTTATGTGCTCTTGCATCTAAAGATTTAATATCATTTTATGTTAAAATAATTGCAAGAAATACATGTTTCAATTGTTTGCGGCAACTGTTTTGATTCCATAATCGATGTTTATGCAGGAATCTCTGCCTATATGCAACAATAGAGTTTTACCTATCATTCCATATCCCCAATTGTGATTGTGCATGATTCCAAGAGCGGATCTAGGATTTTACACTGAGCGGGCATGAACTTTCTTCAAATGTTTAAACGACCCCACTAAATGATTTGTGGATTTCTTTACACGCCAATGCCATATATTACATATAGAAGATATAAAATGAACCACAAACGTGGTATCCGACAGTTTGGACCAAAATATATTTTTCTCAAATAACAAAACAAGCCATTTTACCTGAAAATATCCTGCAAAATTCTGCTTATTGATGCCCTAGATCAGTGTAAACAATGAAACATAATTCTTCATTGCCCATCACAGGTATTTTCTATCTGAGACACGCTGCTACGATAGCTATTTTTAACAAAGAACACCACTCACTTTTGAGATATCGTTATGTGGTCATCTGGTTAATAGGCTCTGACGTCGAGATCTTTTTTTAACAGACACCCCATTGTGTTTATCTATAGATTTGGAATAATGAAACTTTTTGAGTGTTTTAGCACGATTTGTACCGTCTTTACATATATTAAAGTATGAGTTTATTCAGAAAATATGTCTCGATTTCCGAAAGCAGTGGTAATGTATTGGTACTGTTGGTACCATCTTTAAAGATACCATTAATGATGTAATCGAAAGTTGTTTTGAACACATTTGCTGTTAGGATGGTCCGGGGCAGGCTCTTCCGTGAAATATTAGATTTCCAGAATGCCAGATATTTGTTCTGGCGTAAAGTTTTATTCATGTTCCTTGCCGCACCCCCAACCCGCTCCTGGATTTATGTTGATATTTGATTTTTTTTAAAATGCACCTTTGTTATATTGTTCATTGATTATCTTTTGTATGAACAAATGTGTTATATTTGATTTTTTGTTTTGTTGTTTTTTGTTGTTTTTAGTTTTTTTTGTTGAAAAAATGGGGTTAAAGCGGCCTAGGCATAGTTTACATGTAACATACACACAGTTTATGTTCACATGATCCGCAATACATTTTAAAAATATTTCGTCACTGTCAAGCCAAATATTGTTTATTTAATTATTCACACTACATGTTCATTTCATATATTCTAAAAGTTAACGATCAATTTATGCAAGAAGTATGCACGTGGTATGTATTCGAGAAAACCTGTTTAAATATACACTAGTTAGATTGAGCTTCCTTGTAGGTAATTACGCTTGAAGAACGCTATTAAGTATATGCCTTGCTTAACTTATTGCAATCGATTCTGATTTCGACTGAACTCAAATGAATTACTTTTCTTGAATTTCGCCCAAAAGGGTTTTAGCAAAAAATATGTTCAATTGCATACACTTGCTACTAGGAGGGCCCGGGGCTGCTTTCCTGTGAAAATGTCGATTTCTAGAATGCCGCATACATGATCTGACGTGAATATGGGACCAAATGTGCTACGTTTCTCCTAAATGAATGCACTTTTGGCGAAAAGTCAAGAGAAGCTTTATTTATCTGTGAATCAACGATTGCTTCCTGAATGGGGCCTTTATGATGATTAACCATTTAATATGTGATACCAATGATTGCTAAAGGAATTGTATATTGTTGTTAGAACAAAGCTTAAACTAGAAGATGTTTTAGATGATTGGTACGTCGAATAGAATAGAATAATTGTTGTACTTATGTACGTGTAATTGAATGTAGAATGTAAAAACTGTGTTTGATAGAGATTCTTTTATTTGTTTTTGTTTGCTTTTATTATTTTTTTTCTTCTTTGAGTAGCTAAACTAATATCTATATCTGTATATATAATAAACTATTTAGTGTATGATTTTGGTCATTCTGTCATTGAAACCCCCATAACCCCAAACCGAAAAAAACTATAAGTTAAATATAAGTATTTAGTTAAAAACGGTACTGTAAATAATAATGTATATAAAGTGATGCCTTATAATATATATATATATATATATATATATATATATATATATATATATATATATATATATATATATATATATATATATATATATATATATATATATATATATATATGCAGAAGGTAATTCAAAATATTTCAAAAATTGTCGACTCCCGTTGTAAATGAGATCGAGATTAGGAGGGTCGGAGATTACCATGCCCAAGGGTAATGTTTTGCTCAATATTTAACGATTTCAAAATGTTTGTATGAGTTTGCTTACTTCAAGTATTTTGCATTAATTTAAGTGACCAAAGGAGATGGGGATATAATATCAAGACCGTTTAATTTTACCGGCCTGATTGATACAGATTTACACAATGCAAAATATATAGTTTTGAGCACCACTCTAGGTTAACTAAGCGAAATGTCAACGCTTCGTTTGCTATTTTGTTACAAATCTATCATAACTTCTATCCATTATGAAATTTTAATCATTTTTCGATGTTTATTTTTAGCTCACCTGAGCACAACGTGTTGTGGAGAAGGTCGAGTAAAATAATTGCTCTAGTGATATCTTCTTAAATATCGAAGTGATTTGTTTTGTTAATTGTAGCAGTGATTAACATTTAAAATACACTTTAATTCAAATTCTTAGTAACTTCCTGTCTGTATTCCATTGCTGCTGGTTTCTATCGACGAGTTATTTATCAACATAGCGAGAGAAGATATTTACGAAAGTATAACGGAAAGAAACCAATATATCAAATTGCAATTAACAATGACACGGGGCGAGTGTTATTACAGCAGACTGATGCTGTTTAAAAAGTACTTATAAACATTTTTACCTTCGACTTTATTATATCAACAGTTCCGACGTTGTATGTAAGTTCGCTGTTCTTTAGTTTCAGCCACGTCGCAAACGTCTGACGCACATACGATGAACGAACATTCTATGCAGGCATTAAACTTGGAGATCAACGTGAGAATGGCTGGTCAAATAATATTAGGTTTATCCAATTATTTTTGCCGAATAAATTACAGACATTAAGTTACCTGGTCGTATACATCAATTTCAATCTCAGTCTGAAATTCAAACAGACTAATACTTAATATAAAAACAAACATGAAACAACACATGCAAACAAAATCAGTAATGTCGGCCTATTAATATATACGGCCCATTATCTCCATGTTGGTAACTTGAGAGTCTTAGTTACAACTAAATGTCGCTAATGTATAGAGTTTAATAACGCCATTTATAAAATAACAATATGTTATTAGTCCTTTACAAAAACACCTGCCACGTTCAATAACAAGACAGCCTGCTTTAAAGCGACTCTTTCTGATATTGATGTAATCTTCCGTAGAGTTTACAAATCTTTCTTATACGTTGACAAAAATGATAATATAGGACTTTGAATAACATATTTGCAAAACACGTCGGCTTTGAACATATTCGCACCTTGATGAAGAGCATCGAAGCCGATTCCGTAAAACCCCCGTTTATAAATAGCGCGCTCTGAAAAAAAGCGACACATCACGTGACCAAATATCATGCCCGTTACCAAAAGAGGCCAAAAGAAATAAGCGTCATCTTCAAGCGTGAAAACATAAAGTGTTTATGAATTTCTGTGTCTCACAACACTTAAAATTTATACAGAAGAGTAAATATCTTGCAAATAAGACCTTGTTGTTAGCTTGCAATGAAATAGCTGTGTTGTTTTAGTTGCATATAGATCTAATTATGCAAATATTCCTGTTATTTCATCTAGGACACGTTTCAAAATTATCAGAATATCTCTTTTACTTGTTTAAATAGACACCTTTTGACAAAAAACTTAAATGGGATTCAATTCTCTTAGCATAATTATAGGTATTCAGAAATTGTTTGTTTCGTGAGTACATAACACACACACACACACTTATTTATCTATATATCTAATAACCTTTATGTATTCATTTGGCCAACATGTCCTGCATTTGTCACCAAACACTACATACATGATTGTTTAGAAAGGTTATTTTTGACAATACCGTGAATGGTTCATTGTAAAATAGTTTTATCTGCTTGGTTATTGTTGTTTTAATATAATTAATCACCTATGTTCAGCCATTGAACATGTGAGGTGTTGTTGTTAGAAAGTGCTTGATTATTACCTCTGGTGTTGTCAGTGAGGAAGACACATCCAGACAGAAAAGTAAAACTACCAGTCAGTGGATATAGTGTACACAGGAAAAGATCAGAGACAGAGATGGTATGTCTCTTTATACTACTTATGAATATTTTACTGTTGTACTTTAATTTTAAAATAGTTATTTAGGTATTGGAGATTTTTCTTATCTTAGATGCTAAAACAATCTTGACTACCAATGCCAGAAAAATCATTAAAAGTACAATATAATAAAATCAAAACATGGCAATCACTGCTTGATAATTATTACATTCTATATATAATAGCATGACTGTCTCAAATTGTATGCAGAAAACAATGTTTTATTTGTATACTATTTTATACATTTATATTGTTAATAAAACAAAGAATTTAAACATAATCATGCCACATTCTGTCATGAATATTGACTATTTCAAAATACCACCTGTAAAATTAAAATTATTTTTTTTGCATTATTTCTGTGTATCTTTTACATAGGATCCACTGGATACTGAAAGTTGGGAGTAGCAAGGCTGTCAAAATACATAGGGATCCCATAGAAAAGCCCAGTTGTTGGAGGGGAGTGGGTTCAACAATCTTAATTAGTTCAAGAAGCAAATGACAGGAAGATGAAAAAGTAAGAAATTCTGCTTCAATGATTTCTTGTTACAGAAAGTGAAATGTTTCTAACAGTGCATCAGATTATATGCTGAACATGTAAGGGAGTGGTCGCACAAAAAGTGCACTTATAATAATGCTTATACCATCTTATGTATACTTGGGCAAATCTAATTTATGTTTTTCATCTATTTTCATATATTAAAAATCTTATGCCATTAGCCTAAAAGGGCAGATTGTTAACAATTTACAAGTAAGATCATTGAAATTCTGTTCCATTATCAGAAATTTATCAACCAACTGACAGCGGAGCTGGGAAAGGGGTGATGAAAATGATTGCCAAATGACCGTCAGTAGTGTTGGTTGGGCTTCTTGTGTCCACCTAACTATGGATTGAAAGGTGTCCTGCCATGGTGTGTCACTCCCCCCCCCCCCCCAATAGATTCACAGGTCTAGCAAGTCTTCAGTAATATGCTTACGTTTGTGACCAGTAAGAATACCACTTTCTTCAATCAAATATATTAATATATTTAAGTAAATTATGTTTTGATCAGTTTGACATTCTTCATGTTTTTGCAAGATGTCTCTAAATCACATGGCTTATACCTTGTTTCAAATGGCTTTTATCCATATATGAACATGATTACAATATATCTGTAGTTTTTGCCAGCTGGCATAGTGATGCTTTAATATGTAACAAGTGAATATTCACTTGGAGATAAGTAAGGTGCACTATTTTTTATGTTGTTTACTACAGAAATGTCAGTTAAGTCATAAAAATGATATAAGAGTTGTTACTCAACTGGTTGGCCCGGTGTCAGGATAATGTGACTGGGTCTGGTATCATGCCCAGTGTTCACGGTGTGCTATACACAGTGAAGGCAGCACTATATCTGCTTCAAGTGGATACAGATAACTGAAATACTCTTGGTGGGACTATAAACCCAATAAACAAACACAATGTGTGGCTTATTCTCAAATGATGAAGTAATGTGACATGGTATAAATGAGGATATCCAACAGTTTGCTAAATATCAAGGGCATGTAACAATATTTTCCCACTGTCTTGGGAGATTTAAGCATAGTCTTTGCATAAACTCATACATTAAATTTTGAACACTACCTCAATTGTTCGACAGTTCAAAGCATGAAACAAATTGCTGTGAATGATCATTCTTTCTAAATCTATAAATAAGCATGATGTGGTGTGGGGTGTGGTGGAGGCTTGCGGTTCTGCTTATCAGTTATCAATGACAGAGTAAATAACCGGGTTGATGATATGATTTTTTCACATATATGTAGGATGTCAATAAACAGTACTTCATGTGATCATTTCATGGAACAATTTTAGTTGTTTAAGTGGGAAAAACTTGATCCAAACTAGTGGATACATCCTTAAACCCATGTTCACTTCAAAGAGGGAACACTGAAAAAATAAATACTCTCTTGTCTAAAATGGCCACTTTTCATCGTGCACCATTTAAATGGATAAAAAATCTGACTATTCACATTCATTATGGAGTTTTGAATATACTTTTTATTATTTCAGGAAATGGACCTGGTCATAACTCATCCGAAGTCACTACACTTGCAACATGCTCCATTCAATGTCTCTCACATTCATCAAGAGGCTCTGGAAACCAGATCCGGCTTGCAGCACAAAAATCTTAAATGACTCATTTTCGTAGGTCATGTTGACATTATCCACAATATTGAATATTAGGATATTCATAATATTTATGATGGCATTCGTGTCAGATCTTGCCATAAGAACTCTTAAAGCAACAAGGTCTTAAAACGTCTGTTTCATGTAGTTCTTGTTTTGAATTGTTATATACTTTTTATATTGTTTCACAGGATTTATTATTTTAGTTTTCTTGATAAGCATTTTTTTAATTCTGTAAGTTGTATAAAATAAGTATAATATTGTTGGTCACCTGTACACATTGTACAAACTGTCAAAAGTATATTAACATTTACGTATTTGTGCTTTACAATTTTTTGCTGTATTTTGTCCCCGCTGTCAGCATGTGCTTCCAAATTTTCTGCTATTTTCATCAATCCCCTCTCGTATATTGCATTTGTGTGCATCCATAAATGTTTTAATTGTTGTTAACCCATAGCTTGCTAAACACATATTTATACTACTTTGGCAAATAGTGTTGCTTCAGATCAGGCATATCCCTACATGGAGGTGCCTGATGATGATCTGCACTATTTGCTGCTAAATCTCTCTAGCAATATGTCAAGGCACCTTTGCCTTGCAATGTTAAGAAGATGACTAAAATTAGTCTGGGTTATTAACAAATGTAGCAAGCTCAGAGTTATGGTGATTTATTCACTGTATTCACTTATATCTTATTTTCAAATAGGAAAACTTTGAACTAGACTGCATACTGGAACTAAATATTAAAGCGTCTCACAAACTTTAAAAGAGTATGTTGTCTTTAGGTTGTGAGAAATTCAAGCGTTGCAACACTTTTTAACTACTTTAAGCAATTTTAAACACCAAAACACATGTGTTTGAACTGTGGTTCTTTATTGTCATAAATCTACTCAAAGTCACATTAACAATTAAGAGGACAAAATACATCAACAAAAATATAATTGTGGTTATGTGGATTTATTATCATACATAGGATAAGTTGTCTTCAGTATGCTATAAGTACTGGCATATTTTTAATACCACACATGTATATAATCAGATCTGACTATTCAACCATACCATCGTTTAACCTTTCATTTCAAACATACCAGCATTTCGATTTTGTCGACGATAAAAACTAAATACATATATTCCTAACAACTCCTTATAAAATATTGATTAAAGAAATAACATTCATATGGTTTTATACCGAAAAAATTAAAAGTGTTGAAATATTGACATTGATATCAGAAAATTCATTGAGGAATGATAAAATAACAATGTATACATTTACATATAAAACATAAAAGGTACAATGCAGATAAAGTTCTATGATATTTCTACAAAGTGGCTTTCTTTTAATTCCTTTTTATAAAGTTTTTAAAGTTACCTGCATTTTTTTGAAAGCATAAAAAAATATCAGCTTTCAAAACAAATGTCAAGAAAAATGTCCTGAATGTGGTGGTTAGAAAGTACAAGCTTACCTATCTGGTTTGCTACTGTTGTATTTTGTCAGGTACCACCTTTAAAAGCAGTTTGACCTAGTCCTAGGACTTGGTGTGTGCATGGTTCACCAATAATATTATGCCAGTCAAGGTTCTCCTGCATCATCATGTCATTTCTGGTTTGTTTTCTTCTGCCTCAAAACTCAGCTGTTGTGAAGCTGTCCTAGCAATTCCTGCCTCAACTGAAATAGGATTTCCAACTTTCACTGTGAGTTGTCTTTCTTTCCTTGTATGAAATTTACTTGTTTGATATCTGGCATAACGTGCCCGGTACATAACAATATTATGTTGGACCTTCAGAGATATCACCGACCAGTTGTTGGCTCAAAATGCCTGCCTTGGAGTATATGGCTTAACCCTTAAAGAAAAGAACAACAAATTGCAGCTACACAATAACAGTCATTAAAGTGAAGTCCAGCTTTTGCCTGAAAGAAGACCTAAAACATCTAAGTCAAAGAACCACCGGAGCAATGTCTGTCAGCTGGAAGACCACAATACATTAGGCCCTATCCCAAACCGGGACTTGAACCCACACAGAGAAAATAAAAATTGAGATAGATGATTAAATACTTTTAACATTGGACGTTAGTAACAAAGTGGTTATCTATTTATATCAATTAAATTTTTTATCTGATTATGTACGTTAACAGACATTTTTTTAAATACATAGCAGCAACAATTATGATCACATTAGTAATGTCCATCTACTTGGTGGAGGAAGACCTCAGATATATGTCTGAGTAGAACCACCGGCACACTGCAAGACAGCTGGAAGACCTACCCCCATAAAATCCTTTGATGCGAAAGGGAATTAAAACCACGTGGTAAGAGGCTAAGTCAAAGGAATGAACAATCGTTGATTCGACCACAATGCCACAGGCGCACCACATTATAAAAAAAGAAGATTACCGGTTATAAATCTTGATTAATAGTCCAACAACAGTAAATGAATATGATGTTTTATTCATTTTTTGAACTTCCTATTATTCTTGCCGTGTGCAGGTAGACCATCTTGGAAATAAAACATAATAAATACCTTGACTTTGTCAGTCTTAATTTGACAGCTTTTTCGCAGCTGCATAATCTCAACTCTCCTCTGATACTGAAAGTATAATTGTAAATTTAAACACATCATATTGTTTAACTCACAAAATACAAAAGCAAAAAAGTGGAACATTATATTATATGGACATGTTCATTGTGGATTATTTTACCAGGATGTTATATGTGTAAGATCACACAGTACTCTTAAATGAGCATTTTTAAGCTATTCACAATAAACATAAATTATTTTTATGAATGCATGGGTTCTTAGTGAATAGTTTAACCTCTGTCTTGTTGTTCAATCTAGCTTAATCAGGAAAATTTCGGTCGATCCATATTTAAAGCAGATTTCGACAGCTAAGAAGCTTAATAAGCATAATTATGAACACCAAAACGCATGGATCTGTTGTCTTTGTTTACCTCGTTATGTTTTTCTTTTGTCTGCCGATGCAATAACAACTTTCAATAAAGTGCAATGGGGTAACAATTCCATACACTTAAAAATCCCGTAAAACAGTGATTGTCAAAATAACGTTGAACTTCTAACTTCATATTGATCAAATGCTTGTTTACACTGTGGCCATTTTGAGACAACCCCTATTCCCACCCTTGTTCCCCTTACCAATTGATCAGAATCTGTACAATTTAAAGCGATTTCCGTAGTCATTGTATTACAGGCGGCCAACTTCAGATTGCATTACATCGGTCAGTTACTTATCCCAAGTTGCTTTGTTTATTTACCGGCCATCAAATGACGGGATGAATGCAGACACTCGTGTATTTGTTCTTCTGTGACAATGTTATTTTCACCACTATCTGTACTTTTACATTGTATGGCTACGAATATTGTTAATATATTTATGAAAATAAAATGTGTTCTGTTCTGTTTAAGCTAAAACTTATTATGCCGCATTAAATTGACTATCTTCTTCCGCCTGTCCGTTTTTCTTCTGACGATCCGTTTATACAGCTGCGTTTCGCTGCGCATGTGTCGAAAAGGAATCGGAGTCCCCAGCCAAAAGAGCTCGCGATAAAATTAGAAAAAACAGACCGCAAAAGTGTTACTAACACATTGCTCAGTTGGTGACTTCTTACATCCTTATCAACAATTATGATGCATTTTACTTGTCATATTTATTATCAGTAATCAGGTATCATTACAGGCTTTCGTTACAATATTAAAGAAATGGAATTTAAGGGCTTTTTCCCCCAAAAACGCGTTTAGCCATACCGGAAAGTGTCGCTTTAATGTGCTGAACGGATCTGAGGGTGAATGATAATTTGTGATTGAAAGTTGTGTGCTTGTGATGAGCAATTAAAATGCGTAGGTGTTGCCAAAAGCAAGTGCTGAGGCATGTTTAAAACAATTAAACAATAAACATGTATACTGTTTTCAAGGGAATGTTTGCTTTGCGGAAATAAATGTCCTATATACGATGTGTATATATCTGCATTGGTGAAACAGAATGACCCTCCTTTCACTTTGCATTTAGTAAGATGTATATATCATGTACACAACACTATGTTTCATGAATTTAACCACGTCTCAAAGTCATTTATCCAATACAGTCTGTAGTTTACAGTCTGCTACCTTTATATACTGTTAGAGCTACGTTGTTTCAGCACATTTTAATTATGGCTGGCTTGTTCATGTATCTACCACTAATTTAAAATCTGTTTTAACATTTTTTATGGTTGATGACAGATTAAATATCATCTATGGATGCAAATATGTATCTTTAGTTACGTATCTTTTAGTTTATGTGTAGGTATTGTTTCTCTCGTTTATACTCTATATAGTAATAATTTTGTGCAAATTGTGTAATATGGTACGCCCTGTAACACAGGCGGAGACTATAGTGTTACGTTACAGTATAGTACGCCCTGTAACACAGACGGAGACTATAGTGTTACGTTACAGTATAGTACGCCCTGTAACACAGACGGAGACTATAGTGTTACGTTACAGTATAGTACGATCTGTAACACAGACGGAGACTATTACAGTATAGTACGCCCTGTAACACAGACGGAGACTATAGTTTTACGTTACAGTATAGTACGCCCTGAAACACAGACGTAGACTATAGTGTTATGTTACAGTATAGTACGCCCTGTAACACAGACGGAGACTATTACAGTATAGTACGCCCTGTAACACAGACGGAGACTATAGTGTTACGTTACAGTATAGTACGCCCTGTAACACAGACGGAGACTATAGTGTTTCGTTACAGTATATTACGATCTGTAACACAGACGGAGACTATTACAGTATAGTACGCCCTGTAACACAGACGGAGACTATAGTGTTACGTTACAGTATAGTACGCCCTGTAACACAGACGGAGACTATAGTGTTATGTTACAGTATAGTACGCCCTGTAACACAGACGGAGACTATAGTGTTACGTTACAGTATAGTACGCCCTGTAACACAGACGGAGACTATAGTGTTATGTTACAGTATAGTACGCCCTGTAACACAGACGGAGACTATAGTGTTACGTTACAGTATAGTACGCCCTGTAACACAGACGGAGACTATTACAGTATAGTACGCCCTGTAACACAGACGGAGACTATAGTGTTACGTTACAGTATAGTACACCCTGTAACACAGACGGAGACTATTACAGTATAGTACGCCCTGTAACACAGACGGAGACTATAGTGTTATAGATATAATATATAATAATAATATCCTTTCATTTCTAAAGCTGCACAGACATATATTAAAGATCTTAGTTAATCAGGATCGACACAGCTCAAGATCCCAAGTCGTCAACCTATTTTAAGTTTCATTTGCAGGCAACCAATAATTTGTTACAATGATAAAGTATAAAAGAGCAGTACATTGATATGTTCCTTGATTGCATTTTAACGAAGAAGAAAAAAAATCCAGTAATTAAAGAATGGGTCAAACACGTAAAAACCTTCGTTCAAAAAGTTCTTTTTTTATAAACTGTATCAATGTACTGATAAAAGTAGGAAATGGTGCAGACGGCATTGCTAGACAGTATATTATAATTTATTATGTTTATGCTGCTTCCCTTCTAAGCAAATCTACCTTATACACGTTGACATGGCCAGATGCACATGTACATTGAAGTGGATATAGAATAGTCTGGTAACTTTACTAAATGTTAGTTGTATTTTATATCTCACCCTTCTTGTTAACACAGTTTTCCAAGGTAACATTTTTAGTTCTTCTTACGATGTATTTTGTTTTCCTTCCTTCCTTTTACTAAAGCTCTAAACATAACCAGTGAACAATCGTATTTTCTTGTAGTAAGCGGATGTTATTTATTTAAGTGAGAATGTAGGATTTCTTTTAATGACAAGTTATTATAAAATATTTCACAATAGCAAATGAAGTGCTAAATGCTACTTATCTAGATATGCCTAGCTTTCTGATATATTATTTCCTGCGACATTGATACTCTGCATCAACTTTTTCTTGTATATCACTAAAATACATTTACCTATTGTGTGTTTCAAGTAATGTTAGTAATGACTGATGTATTATTTTTTGAAGGAAATCAATAACCAAACATCTAGATTGGTCACTTTTTTTATTAATAGATCAGATGATGGATACGGAGAACGGCCTTCTTTGATTACGTCAGCTTTTAATAATTCCTTTTTCACTTCATTATAGTACTCTTGCGGCGTTACAATCTCATCTAAATTTAGTTTATTTTCTGCTAATCGCTCACCCGAAGTTCTGTCGATGTTGTTTGTTTCATCGAATAGTCATTCTTGCTACATAATCTTGCTAGAACGCATCCGCGGCGTAATTTGGAAGTTTTTGTGGAATTGTTGGTTAACATGATTGGTACTAATCCGACTGACTCTAACTTCATAAGTGCTGGTTGTAATTCTAAATTTGGTTCTTCAAACAAATAACCTCTATCTTATGCCTATATACAGAACTCTTCGTGAGTTTCTAAATGCGGGTTTCTTTTTACTTTATCCATTAAATAATTTACAGATCTGGGTTTTAGGATAGTTGTGTCTTAATCTAATGATTGACGCAATGTTTTTGTCATCTTCAAGTGCTATATAATTTCCTTTGATATTCATGCAACCTAAATCAAAATATATTCTACAATCGTTTTCATACAGAAATTCTTGGCATAAAATAATTGATCTATGTTTTACAATAATTAATTCGTGACACATGACTAATTTGTTGATTTTAAAGTTAATATTTGCTTTGCCAGCTACTGTTAAGCTGTCGCCTGAGGCGGGTATGTAGATTGACGTGATAAGGTGACAAGTGTGGTTGTTGCTTCAAATTCTTAAATACTTTATAGCTAATTAAACTAATTCCTGCACCAGAGTCAACTGGAGCTCTAACAGTTTTACCTCCGAATTTTAACAAACAAGAAGATGGTGTATCTTTGTGCTTCACGAATGATGAAGTTGGGATATATGTTGAGTTCACCTTATATGTTCCTACCTCGACCTTCTTAAGGTAAGAACCGTCTAGCTTTTATCGCATGTATGTAGTGTTTTCTCGGCGCGAATTTCCGCATGATTTATTATCTCTACGCTGCATGTGGTGACAATTGCGTTTCATTTGGCTGGTTTGTCCACATTGAAAACATACTACGTTGGATTTATTTGTCCTGTCATAATTTTGATTGGTCAGTCGGTAATACGCATGATCGTTGCGGCGCGGTTGATTGCGATTTTGATATTGTAATTGTCTGCATTCTGAAATTTCGTGTCCTCTGCGTTTGCAAAATTGACAAAATTTGCCTCTCATTGGGTGAACTACTTCCATTGGTACAAAATGTTGTTCTCTGTCGGAGTATGTCGGATTGTTGTGGTGTGTATTGTTTGTGCGGAATTTGTGTGTTTCTGAATGAACCTGAATGATGATTGTGATATTTGATCTGTGTCTTTTCATTTCTGATTCGTACGTTTTGTTCTTTTATTGCACTCTTTACCGCAGTCTGAAATTTCTTCGGATTTTCTCTTAATAATTTTAATCTGATTTCGGGATCTCTTAAACTTTCAATGAAACATCTTACGAGTTGATGTTCTACAAGTTCGATGTTTTTTATTAAACCCTGCATAGATTTCGTCCGATAATGCTACTTATATCTCTGCAAAAACCTGAATATTTTTGTTTGTTCTTTAGTGCGTGTTTTCTAAAGTCGAAAAAGAGAAATGTGAATGATTAACTTCCCCAAAGCTTTTAATTCTAACTTTGTGGTTTGCCATGATAGCGATGCCTGTGTAAAAAATGTCTGTTTAGAAAGTCTGATATTATGCCCCTACTTGATCGTAATGCTAACAAACATGTTTTTCATCTCCCAGTTTGTTTACTAACTCACACTTTTTTACTAGACCTAACCAATTCTTGAACTATTCCCATCATATTGTAAAACGTCACCTGCCGTATACAATGCACTAATTTTGACTGTAAGAATACCCATAACCTTTGTAAAACCTTCTTCCGCTATTATGAATAATACACATAAAGACTAATGAAACTAACCTTCAGCGATCGTGGTGTTGTATTTCTGCGTTATGGCGCTGTACTTCTGCGTTGTGTTGATTTCCCAGCTCCGCTCGGTCTGGCACCATAAATTTCGTTGTGACGTAACGGGGGTCCATAGTAGAACGCAACATCTTCCCATGATTACGATTTTATAAGTGAAAGTTACATTTTACAATCTAACAACAGTGAGGCGTGAATGCATCACTCTAACGCGTCCGAATTCACACTCCTCTCCCTAGCTCATCTCAATTCATTTTTTTTCTGCACCCTTAATATATATAGCTTAACTAACTGCTCATCCGAACTGAGCTCGCATATATTTTTGACGATCGTGTTATTTCTACAGTGCACATCTCACGCTTCTCGCCACTATTTTTACGTAGGCATTAATCACGGTCCCGAATCGTGCCTCTTTATTGCCATTTTACTAGTTTCGCGTGCGTCATAGTATATTTCCTTGTTTTGATAATTAGTCCTGTCATTCATTGCATTGCTTTAAGTGACTTTTTGCACTTAGTTTAATTAAACGGCACGATGTCTTTAACTAACCACTTATAACCAATTATTAGTAACCAATTTTTATTTAACTGATAACTACTAACAAATTTATTATTTACAAAAAAAACTAATGTAATATGGTAATATTACATTACACGAGCTCCAGAGGTGGCAGTCGTGCTCTTTGAAAACTATGATGCACCAAATGTACACCTTTAAGGACAAAACTAACAACCGTTATGACAAAGTGCGCGTACTCCTATTATTTCCCTTTGCTGAATGTATATAACGTCGACTCATGGACCTGAATTATTTAGTATGTTGCCCTAACTTACGATGCCTAATACATTAACTTCAATGAGTTTTGATGTCATTTTAGATGTGTAAAGATTGCTTACTTGTCTTATCTGTAGCACTGGACACATATATGACAACAATGCTACTAGTAGCATAAAGACGTGTCACCCTGAAATGTAGAAAAATACGCCATGGCATGTATTTTTGACAATTTCAGCGGGAGGGGATCCCGTGCCCGACAACACCCCCACACTCCAGAGCCACCTGTTCTCTTAAGATGTAAAGGTGACACAGAATTGAGACGTTGCAGAAAATAAGTTAAAGCCCCTACAACAGAATTGATGTGCAATAGTCTGTCCATTGGTGGTCCTAGCTGGATTCGTGTACAATAGCCTGCCCACTTGTGCTCCTACCTGGATTCATGTAATAGTCTGTCTACTTATCTTTCTTGCTGGATTCGTATACAGTTCATTTATGTTCCTAGCTGGATAAATGTCCGATAGCTGCTCATTTGTGTTCATAGATGGATTCATGTACAATAGCCTGTCAACTATTGTTCCTAGTTGGATTCATGTACAATAGCCTATCCACCTGTGTTCCTAGCGTGATTCATGTACAGTAGTCTGCCTACTTGTGTTCCTACCTGGATTAATGTACAATAGTCTGTCTACTTGAGCTCGATCAATGCAGAATAGTCTGTATAATTATTTTTCTTGCTGGATTCGTGTACAGTAGTCTGTCCACTTGTGTTCCTAGCTTGATTCATTTACAATAGTCTGCGTACTTGTGTTCCTTCCTGGTTTCCTGTAGAATAGTCTGTCTTGCTGGATTCGTGAACAGTAGTCTGTCCACGTGTGTTCTTAGCTGGATTATTTTACAACAGTCCGTCCATTTGTGTTCCCAATCCTGTAACGCAATCGGTAGGGCGTCGGCTCTAGGTGAGGAAGGTCCCGGGTTTGATCACAGGCTTTACATGATGTTTTAAGACGTTTGGCTAAATCGTGCAAATTTTCCGTTGAGCAAATGGTGAACAATTAAAATAAATATGTTGTGTGTATGTATGTGTTGAATTTTGTACTTTATCTAAATTATTTATAAAAGTTAACAATATCTATAGGAAATCATGTCTTAGAACGATCATAAAATAGTAGAAGTAGTGTTTATTAAACCTATAACACTCCTTCTCGCCATTTTCTGTAGTGTGAAAGAAGGAGCCGTGAATATCTTGGGATAAACTTGGTATAAAGATTGCGTTGATTCATTTTGCTCCTCGCGTAATCTGTCAACTGGGCAGTCCGATAACTCGGTTACTTCCCTTGAATTCAAAGGGAGGCTACTCGTCGCCGAGCCTCTGGGGACTAAGTAAAGAAAAAAAAGATGGCGGACACGGACAAAGAAATCAACGAAGCTTGTGTAAACAACTAAGAATTAGACCATTTCAAGCTAACAGATTTAAAGAAGGACCTGGCGAATCGTCGTTTGGCTGGATCCTGAAGGGAATATCAGCTAATCGAGCGAATTATCGGCGTTTACAAGCTAGATATTACTGGCAATTATGAATTGAAAAGGAGAGACCAACTCGAGAAGAATTAGTAACACTTCACCCTCCCTTAACTGGTAACAGGTCGCCCTTGATCGGTAACAGTTCGCCCTTGATCAGTAACATGTCGCCGTCGTATATAAGTGTATACGTCAAGCAAAAGTGTATACTTGTTAACTTATTTATAATTATTTCGACACAATTCACATCAATTTGTATTTGTTCTCATCGGCTTCATATGCATTATGAGTACTTCGTATATAAGTGTACCATTTCCACGCGTTAAATGAAGGGGGAAAATGGTGTCAAGTAAAGTTTATAATTGATTTAATTTGTTATATAGTGTATAATATATATAATATTTTATAAGATATGCATACAAATACAATTAGTTGGTTGCCGTCTTAGTCGACTTCTTCATACTGTATTGCGTACGTTGCGAGATTGAATCACTGACTAGTCTTTTAATTGCAAGCACTTATATACGTCTATGACGGCAAGCATCAGTTAAGATCATGGTGACTAATTATCAATCAAGATTAGTGCTGACGCTATCATCATAATAATGACTAGGCAAAAATCAATTAACAATCACACACTGACCAATTTATTAATTTAAATTTTTATATACGTCTATGTCGGTAAACATTAATCAAGATCACACTGACTAATTATCTATCAAGATTAGTGCTAATGGTATCATCACAATAATGTCTGTAGGCAAACACCAATTAACGTTCACGCTTATGTGCAATTATAAGATAACTGCGTACTCAAGTCATCTTGAGTGTGACAACCTTATTAAAGTATTTGCAACAAAATATGTATGCAACTAAGTAACATTAAAATCCTTGCAACAGCGGAATTTTATTTAAATATAAATTATGAAATAAATAAACCACGTACACAGTATAATGATATTATTTTAGGTCGCAACATTGCATTTAAATCAAGGAACAGTGACAGCTCACATATTGTACTGGGAGGATCAGAATTTTTTGTTTGGTTAAAACAATTTTAAAATATGAAAAATAAAAATATAATAATTTACGATGCTAATAATACATTGTTAATAATAATAAAGAATAAGGAGACAAAAGAAGCATACATTTAATGTGAATGGTGTCAAAATAATAAAAAAATAATAAGTTTACATTCTTTTTACTTAATTTTTTTTTAAAGATTTTTAAGGGCGAAGATTGGCGTATACACTTATATCAGAAGAGCGTATAATGTGTATTAAGACGAAGAAAACAAAAACAATGTGAATGGTTATAAATAAATTAACCAATTTACTTTTTTTTTCTTGATGTATACACTTATATCCGAAGGCGACATGTTATAAAGTAAGGGCGAACTGTTACCTATCTAGGGCGAGCTGTTACCAATCAAGGGCGAACTGTTACCAGTTGACAGAGGGCGAAGTGTTATAATACCATCGAAATGCGTCGCAGTCGCTTGTTTTGAGAAAATCGATGCCATGAAACAGTTCTGTTTTCGACCACCTTCCCGCTATAAAAACCTTTAAATATTCAGCAATATTTCGGCGATTTCCATTTTGGTTTTGTTTCTTTCTTTAATTAACTTTCCATGTCACTCGATGTGTGTGTTATACACGCTGATAAAATTTCTACTTATACCCCGGAAGTTTTAATGCGCATGCGCATTCGGAGAGTACTCAAGGGCAGACGACTTAGTTATCGGACTGCCCAATAACAGTTTACCAAATTCATATTAGATCAGGTCTTAGAATTACAAAAAAATGTTAGATCAGGGCCTAAGATAACAAAAAAATGTTAGAAATAGCGATTTGAAGAAGAGACCGCCATCTATAGTGTTTTACATAAGCCGCTTCAAAGACGGGATTCATGTGAAAACACAACTATAAACACATTTCACACATCAGGTATACAGATCATTATTTATTTACAAGTTTTCACCAAAATTAAGTCTAAAAACATCATGTACATGAAGATTATGGTGACTGGAGAACTCGCGCCAAACCACCTCGCGCCAGGTAAAAGTCGCCCCAATAATGGACAACTCCTCCCATATATACACTATGCATATATGCATATGCTTCGAGGTATTTGTATGGTGGGGTGTTAATTGCTGTTTGCCATTTGTAATTATGTTTCTTTTAAAGAAACATATATATTTTTATTTTATGTTTACATAGCACCTGTAGCTTTCAGTTATTCATATAAATTATTTATATTCATATATATATATATATATATATATATATATATATATATATATATATATATGTGTGTGTGTGTGTGTGTATGTTGGCATATATATGTATGTATATATATATATATATATATATATATAGATATATATATATATATATATATATATATATATATATATATATATATATATATATATATATATATATATATATATATACATACATATATATGCAAACATACACACATACATGCACGTACACATACATGATTATTGATACAATGAAAAAATCAGAATATGTCAGTAGGAAGTGTAGCACATATTTTCTGATAAGTATAAAGATGTTGATTTTTGCGTTCATATCAACAAAGTACCTTTTTCATACATACTGATGCCTGGTTAGTGAGCAAATAGATTACTCGTCTACTCCAACTCCAACTTCATCAACAGGTGCAAAACCGTGGATGTAGCTGACATCTCGGAGAAGGCGGAGTGGTAACCAAGGTATGACTGATTGATAAATAATGAGTGTCTGATTGCTAGTGACTAATAACTAATTGTTGATTGGTAATCAACATAACTGTAAACACAATTGCTTGAATCATTCAAGATTATTCCCAGCTTTTCGCCTCCTTTCCGTTCGACGGATAAATGCGAAAAGTTTATTTTTCTGAAATACATAATATCGCCTTATATAGCAACTAATTTTAAGTCGGAATAAATGAATAAGTTAATTGTAACATAATTATAACAACGACTTTATAATGAGCCATTGTTTGCTCACACAACAATCAAAGCAAAACCCCTTTTCTCGAAATTCCTTTTCACACTTTAGAAAAATCGGAACAACTTCCGTGCCTTTCCCAACAAAAATGGCGAGTCGGTAGGACGTTAGATTGATATGTTTTCCCTTTAGAAATACTTTTGGAGACGGAAATTTTACATAAAACGGGGAAGGCTTTGACCGTCAATAGGTAATGCGTATGGAGCGTGTGGTTAATGGGATATATTCAATTCCAAAAATGAAAATATATACCCGTTCGACCAAAATGTCGGTTCCCTCTGCATAGCGCGATCTTGAATTTTGGTGTAACCATACAAATTATCAGCGAAATTAGCCTACCAGCGAGTGATGATCATGACAAGAAAAAGCATTGATGCGAAGCATCAAAGGGCGACGCAACAATGAAAAATAATATTTATTGGAAATTTAGATATGACTGATTTAAGTTATTAATTAAACATTAACATCACTGAAATAATTTAATTCTGATATTATATATCAGGCTACTTATATGTACAACTACAATCCTAGAAAAGGGACAAACATGTCTTCATTAACAAGTATAACCGTCAGATGTACATGAGTGTTTAAAAATTTAAAAAGTAAAAATACCTCCTCTGCGTGGAAGTTACAAACAAAGAATTAATACAAATAAATAAAAGAACACCATTTTCCGAATTAGGACCCGTATGTTGAGAACGTTTAAATCGCGGAACTTCAGAAATTCTAATCACCTCGCCCATTTTTGCTCGCCTATTCTCTATTAATGATCCTAATCAATAATAAAAATAATTAACTTTTGGTATTGATCGATATTTTTTGCTTGTTTAAATGTTTTGTGTGTTATATTTATTGTAAAAACATAGAAGAAAAAAGTCACAGAAAAAAAGTTTGATTGCGAAGGGATTCGATCTCTGTAGACCGTAAACATCAGGACAAGTCCATAACCACTGCACTATTCCACGATTGTAATGTGTGTGTAAGTACAATTGATATTTTTCATAACGTGTCGCTACAGACCC
The DNA here is from genome assembly GCA_007844125.1 of Sinonovacula constricta. Lineage (NCBI taxonomy): Eukaryota > Metazoa > Mollusca > Bivalvia > Cardiida > Solecurtidae > Sinonovacula > Sinonovacula constricta. Next base: position 25,215,528 of record CM017565.1, read on the forward strand.
TATCGATCTATTTTTTAGAAATAGAGAAAAAAGTAAATTTTAAACGAATATCCTATAGTTTTCATAAGATTTATAAACAAATTAAGGATTAAAGACTCTGAAATGCATGTTAGAAATTGATAATCGTCTTTACTATTTCTTGTTAAGCATTCTATAAGACATATAAAAGTAAAGACATTTTTTACCAGCTTAAACTTGAGATATGCGATTTTTAAGATTGTACCCCTCGTTTCGGATATAACCTGAAAAATGACAACAACTGACGACACAAAATCCTTTATAATTTTGCCAAATGAATAAATAAATTATTTGGATTTATTCCATAAGAAAATAGGCAAAATGGATTTTTATGAACAATATCCTAAAAACACAAGTATTTTTTCACTTTATTTTCAGATGTGTGATTTTCCAGCTAAAATGTCTATAAACATTTATCCCAAGAAACCTATATATAAATTATCTACACTGTATAAGTGACAAAATATAAAAAAGAATAACTTTTATACCACGTAGTTATTTCACAAGATACTGGTTTATGACTATGGTGTCAAATTTCAGGGGAGTTAATCTAACATTAATTTGTAAAAAATGTTTAGCTTTCTTCACAAACATGAACTTATGCCTTTTTTAAAAGTTAAATAATGAAATTATTTGAAAAAATAGCCAGAAACTGATTTCCTCTCATTTTTTAAATGCTAACAGTAACAGGAGTATTGTCAGAGAATGTGACAAATGGTCTCGGCTGCAGCTTTGATGCCGGATAATTGGATGTAACTCCAAAAAGTCATAAAATCAAGAGTTCCTGTGCACTGCATGAAGTAAATTACTGTGTACTTTTTTCTAAAAGATAAGCTAGGTTAGGCACTATAGTATCAAGTGTTCTTTTAGTGTAACACGAGGTAAGCTTTCACTATTTTTCGATGTAAAGGTAGAATGCAGTCCATCTTCTCCATCATATGCGTATATTATCCTGAGATGTTCCAGGTCGAGTCGCGATGCTGCTATATGTTCTGCTGTTGGCAGTTTACAGACACTACTGGCTACCAGACATGTCAGTGATTGAAGATTTTTTGCCTTTTCCTAAGACGACAGAAGATGATGGTACAATGCTTTTACAGAACAAGAGAATTTGAGAACATCTGGAAATAATGTGCATGAGTGCTGGAAGAGTTTCACCAAAGTGCGCACATCTTCCACAGCATCATGTGCATTGTACTGAATGCACAAAATATCACGTGCCAGATCTTCCTGTTTGTAGCTACCTCTGTTAGCGTTTGTCTTACGAAACAAGGATAATGAATTCACACAACCAGCAACACTGGCAAAAAAGTCGCCCAACTTGTTAATATTTGACACTGCTGACAGAAGAATAGAGGAGTCCAACATCCTGCTATTGTGTGCGACTAACACAATTTGATCAAACCTTTTCAGCCACTTAACAAACTTGTCAACAGCACATGGTATAGTCACAGTTTCTACTGTAGCCCCATTTACATACGTAACACCATCTGCCACACTTATTCCAGTTGTCTGTTGCGCTCCATGCGAATTGGTTCCTTTGGCAGCACATACGTGGAAAACTTGCTACCACTATCTACCTCTCTGGCAGCCATCTGTGTTATATGTGGCTTTCTTCCATTACAAACTAAAAGCATAAATAAAATTCATATCTTAAATAACACGCACAAAAAATCACAATTGTCATCTCAGTCACACAAGTGGTCTTTGTTTTACAGATACTGGTAGAAAAATTATGAGAATAAACTCTTTTTTACTGAACTATATTAATCAAAGCCCTACAATATACATTTTGAAGAGATGTTCAAAAGTGTTGTAAACAAAGCCAATAAACCATGTCTTTTATTTAAAAACTCAATGTATGCTAACATACTTACTGACAACTGATTTTCTCAATGGAGTTCCCTGCCCGTCTCTCTATCTTTTTCAGATTGGCGTTGCTAATAGCTGGAATGTTAAGTGCCACTAACATGTGGTTTACTTTTTGTGGACCTCCTAGACAGTCAATCATAGCTGTAAAAGAAACGAACTGATAAGCATGGTATCTGGGACTAACAATTATGTTTTATTTGTGTAAGCATAACAGTAAAAGAAGACTGGGTGGTGGATGTTGTACACCTCTAAAACAATAATTTATTGTTAAATAATTAGCACAATAGTGTTTGGCTGGTCCAGAAGATTGTGAAAAAAGTAAGAGGACGTACTTACCACTGAAGCCCAGTTGTTCAAGTAATTTCAATGTATACATGTCAAAACAAAATATTGTATGCCAATGCAATCGTGTTTATTTTGTTATCACAAAAAAAAATGAGAAAAATACTAACTCGTATATTGGTACGAAATGTTTTGGGTACGAGAAAAGAAGTTTTATTTCAATGGCAAGGTAACAAAGAAATCAATAACTAACATAATCAATTGGATTGCAGATGCTCTATGTATCTGTTATGCAAATCAATTCTTACCTGTTCCAAGCTTTGTATTCACGGCAAAACTTCATCTGACCATCTTTCCATATGGCACAGTGTTCACATGTCCACAGTCGCTATTTAAACATTTAATATAATATAAATAACCCTCCAATCATTTTTTTTAGTTCCCCATTGGCACTATCTGAACACAGTGGAGTCGGCCTGAGTCTACATAAAGTACAAAATTTAAGTTCTTCAACCAGCACGGAGAATTCAACCATTCTGCGTCCTATTTTCCAACTTTCATTCTCCTTGGGCGAACTTTCAATGTCCACATAATCATAAACACGGTCACTCACAATGTAAGTATAATCTTGTTTTCCATTAATTTCCTTTTTGACAGTGCTTTTGGGACAGGATTGCTAAATCGACCGCGGCGATCACGTCTTTTCGACTCCATTTATGCAAACCGGATGTCGCGATCACGGGGTATTTTACTATGGTCACATGGTCGGAAACATGGTGTTCAGAGGGTCTACGAAATTACACGGAAAAATACTAATTTTCAGAGTCCGTAATCTTTTATACAAAGAACAACTTTACATATAACAATAATTCTGAATACTTGTTATAGTTATATATAAAAAGAAAGTCATTTACCGAAATAGGACCCGTACGTTGGGAATGTGTAAATCGCGAAACTTCCGGAATTCGGAAGGCGTTGTCCATTTTCCCTCGACCATTCTCTAGCTGGAACGAAAATGTCCGAGGACATCGTTCGCATGTACACATTTTTTCAACATTCCATATATAGGCGTCGCGCTCCAGCGCGTCGCCAATAACAAGAGTCTTGATGCAAGAAGTGTTTAGGAGCATACTTTCAGCATAAACAAATGCAAAGAGTTAAAACATAATGTGCAATAAATCTTTTTTAATTAATGGGAAAGAAATCACATACGATGATTATAAAAGCAAAAACAGTGTTAGAATTGAAGTTTAGCAGCTATTTTCTCTGAATAGATGAAAGTGTAAAGAGCGGTTCTGAGCGGGCCCATTAATACAACTAGCACGGTTCTAGATAGTTTTCTCTATTTGAAGAACAAATCTCTAAATTTAGACCTAAAATGATGAAAATGTTGATTTTATTGAATAATATTAATAAAGGTCATATAAAAACAAACAAAACATTCAGTTTATGTTACGTAGATTACAAATCAGTTTGAGTACACTTTTAGTAGTTAAATTCCAACTGGTTCCCCACATTTTTGAACGAGTGGACGCAGTTTGTTTTGCACTGGGAAACGAGGTTTATTGACCCATTGGTAATTTCCGTGTACTGCTATCGGAATTTTATTAAGCATCGTCTACAGTTAGCGTAAAGCGATAATTTAGTTTTGGATTTATTACCTTTAACACACTTAATTTCATTTAGTAATAACTAAACGATCTTATTTCCAAAGTCCAAAGCCTCGATTACGATTACTTCCCTTTAAATCACAAATTTTGCTGCAGCTTGCGTGATGTCAGCAACCAAAATGGTGTATCACAGTCAGCTCGTTGCGTTGTCCATCGTAAATATTGTATTTAATTTCACTGGAAGTGAAAAAATGTTTGGCAAAAACGACGGATCTATTTGTAAAACAGAAGTGAAAGTTGACTAGCGCTCATTTTTGATCCATTAACACCAATGTAGCATTATTGCTTTTGTAAGCTTTTGATATATTGATAATGGGTAAGCAATGAATTACACATGCAAGCCCCGTTTCTTAAAAAATTCGATGGCTGAAGACATAGCTAATGTTGAAAATGAGAATAGTCTGTATTTCGGATGTTTAGACTAATATGACGCAGTGATTTCTTCCTTCATAGAAGAGTTGTTTCAAGTGCACATTCAATAAATTATTTAAAATATCAGTTTATAAGAGTGACACTCCCAAGTATACCTGAAATAAAACTAATTTTAGGATGCAAAAATATAAGATTGTTATTCTTCTGTTATACAGATTGTAGAAATCTAGGAATTGTCTTCATTAGTACTGAGTGCACCCTAGCATTCAGAGGTTTCAGGCAAGGTTGTCCAACGACAGAATAACAGATTAGAGGCATGCCCATCTAGACCAAAGGTGATGTGACTTGATTCTAGGATGACCTGATATCTCCTTGAGAAAGTGGCTGAAGTTTGTCATAACAAATCACCATGCTGTTCGTCACGTGTTACTAAGTCTGAACATTGAATCAGATAGAACAAGAACGAAAAAGTTTATATAACACTATGTGTTCATAAGACCACACCCCTTTGTAACAATTAAACAGTTAAGGAAATTTTTGTTGTTTTTTCACATTTCTCTGAAAAAAAGTAAATAGTTATGGAATAAATATGTCATTCAGAACAATAAAATAAAAGTGTGTGCAAGTGGTGTTTTTTAACAGATGGACATCAGCTCTTCTATGAATTAAAGATATAGTTAACATTGTATTGTGACCACTTTGCTTTAATTAAAACAAAATATGTGTTCAATTAGGTAAAGCGCCTTGATCAAATAAAATGTAATACCATTTTATTAGAACTGAACATTCACATATACAAGCTCATTTTTCGATCAAGATTAAAAGTTGTAGTCTGTCTGTGTTCTATAACTAAATGCCTTAAGTTAGTTGTCGTAAAGTGCCATGTTATTAATTGTTTTTGATGTTTTAGTTTAAAATGCATAGAATCTTGTTAATATGTGTGTTGTTTTAACTATTTACATTGCATATTAACTTAAATCACTAAAGCATAATTCTCTTTATTTAAATCGCTTTGAGTGGCATTTTGTATCTTTCCACTTTTTGACAACACTGTTACAAATTTCTGTCATGGACAATAACATACATTCATGTCATTGCCATGTGTATCAGGTAGAGTGTACCTAGTGATAATGTTTGTTTTCATAAAAAAAATCTGGTAAAACGTATAGGAAGAAGTGTTTCCTGTATTTTCATTTTTTTCCTCAATTCTTTTTTTTTAAAATAGTATTAATATTCAGACATAAAAATCATTTTTGCATTTTTTTTGCCATACCAACAGCATCTGTTTATTCGGAAATTTTAAAAATCGAAAATATGTTTACATTATCCATCTACTGAAATACAACATAAATGTGTGAATTTCCTTTTCTATATAAACTAGTAGTTGTTTTAATGAAGCCAATAAAGTGTATTATTGAACTTGATTTCTGTCTTTTAAATTGTTTATGTTTTAAAAAGATGTGTTTTACTGAAACTGGGATAGTTTCATATCTTTGAAGCCAGCCACCAGAACTCAATTTCTCCCAAATACCACATGAAGACCCAAAATTCCCTTGCGGTGTAATGTTTCTATACAAAGAATGGACACAAACCTACACGTTTTGGTGAATACCTTATATTAAAGCAGATATTATTTATTTCAGATCATTTTGAGAGTGAATAAAGGTTACAGAATTATTTATATACAGCTTTCCACTGGACCTCAACTTTTGTTTAAAGCCTGCTGAAATCATTACTGTTCCAAAAATACTGAAATTATGGCATCCATCTCCATCCTTACGAATCTGTTATGCAAAGAAGTACTCAATCCAGAGAAAGAAACATTCATAACAAAAGAAAATCATTCAAAATGATGAAAACAAATATACCTTCAAATAGTTTCAACTCAATACTTGAGCAAAAATGACTCGTCAACCTTCATCAGGGTTGAAATGCATGTTGTCAAATATATAGGAGATTTGTGACTTATATAGGCCTACTGGTATATTTACATGTAAATAAAAGATTAAATAACCCTTGAAATAAAGTTATAACATATATTTATGACTTATGTCCATTAATGTCTGTAAAAACGGGAAGTTGATTGGCTAGCCATGTTACTTTATGATTCCTCTTTCCTTTAATTGACAGGCCAATGTGTCTTAGTACAGTATTCATGTCACCATTTGTCATCTGCATGATTTCCCTGAATGACAGTGGAAGGCACATCAGTATAAATATAAAATGAAAATATATCATTTAATGTAAACAACAACTGTTAAACTGTCACTGTATGCAAACATTTTATGTCAGGTTTGGGTGACCAAAAAATTCATTAGCGTCGATGATAATACTAATAATACCCCTTTAATAATATGTATGGGTTTTATCGCGTGTGTGATCAGTGTAGAACCAGATCAGCCGGAACATCCATTTGTTTTCGATCCATTAGGTTATTTATGTACAAGATGCAACCAGAGTAGCTCAAGATCAGACAGCACCAACATGTCAGCAGATCTGGATCTAAACCAGCCGCACAATGCAATAAAACATGTATATGTGGAGTAAAGGGGAAGCATGGAACTTATTTATATATCTCTCAGATTGCACTAATGTGCATTTTAATGCTAGTTTTATTCGAAATCGTAATGGATACGCAATGATACATAGATGCAAAGAAGTGTGGTTATCAGACTTTACGTGTTGGTGTAAGACCGTGTATAAATATTCCAAAGAAGGCTTGTCCTCAGACCATCGGATCTTACGTATTTATTAAAAGCAGACCGCACTAATTTATATGAAGCCTCCATCACCATAATGACCAGGGGAAGCAACTCCAGACTATGATGGTGACCCGCTTTTCGCTTGCGGTGTAGAGCAAGGCCGGGCCGAACAACAAATTCGGAATAACTTCCGTTGTATAGCTCAACAAAAATGGCGAGTCGGTAGGACATTTGAATGATTTTCAATGTTAAAATAAGAAATCGAACATAATATCGTTGAAATACCATTAAGGGTATGCAAGTGTTAAAGGATTGCTCTAAGTGATCTTCCAATATTCAGCATTTTCAGCCAGATCGAGTGTTTCATCTGAACTTGGATCCTCTTTTGGTAATATGCATCTTTTTCCGTATTGTGACAACTTGTGTGCAGGATGGGTTCCTGTGCTACTGTCAACATGCATTTGAAATGTTTTGATTAAATTTATTGAATAGGTAGGATAAACCTCACTATCCGTATCTACATAAACATGGTATGCAAACCGTGTCCCGCTTTGTTTAACAATCGATTTTATTTGAGTTCACAATGAATTGACAGCCATGCTGTGACGTCATCAAAGCTATTCACCCCTTACAATGTTATGTTTGTTTGTTTGATTTGTATGTTTGTTTGATTTGTGTGTGTTTTTTGTTACATCGCACCAACACAGTCATGGCCATGTTATCAACGTCTAGTTAAGTATTTGTCAAGGAATACGCTAGACTTAAGCTATGTAGAACCACTGGCGCACCGCAGGTTAGCTGGAAAACCTCCCCACTTGAAAGTTATCGCCCCAACCAGGAATCGAACATGTATTTAGTTATTTAATATATTTAATTGCTTAAAATATAAAAAATTTGTTAATATTATAATTAGAAAAAAACAAACCCACAACATTGTTAAAGAACATTTTTTGTTTTCTTTTTCAAACATATTTTGTAAACAGGTAATAGTAAACTGTAGCAAAATAGCAATTTCTTGAATACAATATATAGGAGAAACAAAGAAAAATCTTTATTGTTTCAAATACATTGACAACAAAATAACAGAAAAGAAGTGAATACTTTTAATGACATCACTGCATGGTTGCAGTGCCTTCGAGAAGTAAAAGAAGGACAATTACATTTACCAATTTCGCTGTTGTTGAAGTTTAATGATTTACTTTGAGATGGTGGTGGGTGGAGATATCTATTTTCATACATATATCATAACTGATTTAGGCACGACATGGTAAATATTTACAATACAATTTCTTACGATTTGGTGATTGGCTAAGAATTATTTTTGTTACATCGGACTTACACAATCAGCCATATTGGAGCCGCCCAGCTAATTATTGATGAAAAAGGACCCAGACCTATAGTATGTGTAGATACAACTGGAGTACCGTAGGCTAGATGAAAAGACTTCCCTTATGAAAGTTCTCACCCAGACTTGGACTTGAACCCTCACGGTAAGGGACTAAGAGTCACAAGTAATCGACTCTGATCGCTCAACCACGAGTGCCCCTTCTTAGTGGCCTTGCATACCTTGTTTATATATGGACAGAGGTGTTGTTTTTTGTCTACTGACGACATTTCAGCCTTATGTGGCAGGACCCACAAATTTCTATATTGTTGTATAATAAAAATAACAGCTGCGCATATAATTTGAACCATTCGCTTATTTGCAGTGTTCTGCAAAGGCCGTGATTTTGCATAATTCTCTCTAAAATAATATAAATGTTGTATAACATTAGACCCCGTTGCAACAAATATCACATACATATTTGCTGAGGTAATACATTATTTTACCGAGCCGAGAAGCTATGTCACATTGAAAATAATTGGTTCTTTTTTAATGTATTTACAATGAGATTGCAACTCTTGACCAATATTATTGATCACATTATAATTACATAGTGCGCTAGTCTTAAAAGACCAATGGAAACATATTTTGTTATTTTTGTTAACAATTTTGACAAATAACAAAATTCTTAAAGCAGTTATAATAATCTTATCCCATGTTCTCTGCCTTTGAATCCATACAATCTGTCTATGTTTTCAATTATGTTTATGAACAGCTGATGAAATATAGATTTTTCTTCGGTAAGCTTAATTTAATTAAAGACATTTTTATTGTTGGCAGTCTATGCAGAAAAAACACCAACAAACTAGATAACTGTCTGAAAAATAATATATGTAAAACAACATCATTGCAGCACGGTGGAATCCTTCTAGCAAATTTAATTAAACTTTTTGCCGTCAGCCAACTGGGTTTTAATTTGAATACTTAAATAATGACTAGGGTAATGTTAACTGTTTATTATTTTAGTTCACCAGAGCTTATGCTCAGTGTGAGCAATTGTGATTGCACATCTTTTGTTGTCACACGTCCGGTGCAACTTGTCTGTCAAAACTATTTAAACATCTCATCTGAAATCACTGAAACATATTCAACCAATTGTTTGCGGAAGTTTTGGCAAACAGCAGAACCAAAAAGTTGTTTTAAAGAATTTTGCTCTATTAAAAAACGTGGTCATCAAGGGCATGGTCATTTTGCATATATGGGTATATTTTTTTGGGAAATCTTTTTGTCAGAAACCACAAAAGCTAGGACCTTGATATTTGGTATACCTGTTCATAGAATGGCCCTTTGCCAATATTGTTTTAAAAAGTAAGTACCATACATGTATTCTGTCTAAAACATGGCCGCCAGGGGCGTTGCTATTTTCCATATATCATATGGACATTGCCATTCAGGTCTGTTTAAATATTGCTGATATTTATTGCTAATTTTGTCTATAAGTCTCTGGCACTCAGCTGATCGATATAGGACCATCATAGTCCTCTTGTTGTTATGTTTAGAGGGGCTGTACAATTTCTTTGTTCCTTTGATTTTGAAAGTGCACCCTATAGTATTTTATACTTAATGGATCGAATCTCATTTACTTTTGATACCCTCGACAGAACACAGCAAATGTATTGCGAGTCCTAGGTCAAATAAACTTAATTTCCTATGCATTTCACACTTTAAACTACAAGCTTGATTTCTTTTTATAAATTTATCCAAAACATTACTTTTCTGGATGTCACTTTGTGTTGTTTATATCTAAACAATAATTTCTTACATATAGCAACACTAGTAAACAGACGTACGTTTGCATGTCTTGACACACAGGTTAACCGTAGCCCGTGGATTTGGATAAGAGGATTCAATGTTATTGCCATTGAGCAGATGAGCTTAAGGTTAGTGACAGTTGTATCTTTGTTAAAATGTTGTAGACTTTTCACTATTCTAGATTTCTTAATGACAAGCCTGTTTACTCTCTATTAATAGTGTGTTTACATCTTTTTTGTTGTAAACATGCTGAGCAAATGGTGCATATACTTCCTGTAAACTGTGACAATGTTGAGTTATTCGTGTTAATCTCATGAACTTTTTTGTTATATGTCCCCGCCTATAAAAGCTAATTGGCAAGTATTAATGAAATCATACAATAGATTTGCTGTAAAACTGAATGCGAAACTCAGGTAGATGTCATTTATGTAATATTCTTTTAGACAAGTCAGATAGAGTGCAAATCCTCTGTCCGTCATACACACGTCAGTAGCACAATTTGACAAACCCCAAACTATTAGGATATCCACGACCTATAGCATACAAACTATTCACTGACAATGCAAGGCCATTTAATTACATGTGTTAACCAATTTTATATGATATTGTGATTCCTGTTCTAAAGCTCATTGCAAACTGACTATTGTATAGTTACTGACACACATACATGACACTTGTTGTTGAAGCACAGACTTCAGTGTACATACCCTTAATATCATTTTCTGTATATTACTATTATTGGTTTTGTTAAGCAGTAAAGATGTTATAAAAACTCTGTCATTCATCAAGGAAGGCAACAGAACCAATAGTAAAAATGGCGACAGCAAGAGACACGTGCAAAGGTTCAGATGAATATATTGATGTCAAGTGTTCTATTTGTGCCAAGAAGAAAACAGAACAGATTGCGGATTATTATTGTTACGACTGCCGGAAACATCTGTGTACATCTTGCCTAGGGACACATAATGAATTTAATGAAAATCACAATGTAGTGCAAGGACTTGGAGATGCCAAAGATGTACTAACGGAGAGATGTCTAAAACATGCAGATGAATTAATAACATTGTACTGTCGCCAACACAATGAACTGCTGTGTAGGAAATGTCACCTTCTGGAGCACAAGTGAGTTATCTTTACACAATATAATAATATAAGAATAGTTCAAGATTTAGTCCCATATCCCAAGCTCAAGTTAAAAATGAAATGAATGTTGTAAATAGTGGGTCGATCTTTATTTTATCTTTTGCTACCAAATGAAATAAGGAGGCCAGTCTGTATAACCATTTGGCTTATAAATCATCATACCTCAATAAGTGTGCTTTCGAAACAAAAATATCATACAACAGTGTGGTTTCTAAATTAACAGAATATACGACAGTGTGGTTTCTAAATCAACATACCATACTGCAGTGTGACTTCTAAATCAACATATCATACTGCAGTGTGCTTTCTCAACATATTATACAATAGTGTGCTTTCTAAACAAACATACCATACTGCAGTGTGCTTTCTGAATCAACATACCATACTAAAGTGTACTTTCTGAATCAACAAACCATACTGCAGTGTGCTTCCTTAATCAACATACCAAACAACAGTGTGCTTTCTAAACAAAAATATCATACAACAGCGTGGTTTCTAAATCAACAGAATATACAACAGTGTGGTTTCTAAATCAACATACCATACTGCAATGTGCTTTCTAAATGAACATACCATACTGCAATGTGCTTTTTAAATTAACATACCATACTGCAGTGTGCTTTCACAATCAACATACGATACTGCAATGCGCTTTCACAATCAACATACCACAATATTGTGCTTTCACAGTCAACATACCATACTGCAGTGTGCTTTCTAAATCAACATACTATACTGCAGTGTGCTTTCTAAATCAACATACCATACAGCAGTGTGCTTTCACAATCAGCATACCATACTGCAGCGTGGTTTCTCAATCAAACTACCATATTGCAGTGCGCTTTCTAAATCAACATACTATACTGCAGTATTCTTTCTAAATTAACATACCATACAAAAGTGTGCTTTCTATATCAAAATACCATACAGCAATGTGCTTTCACAATCAACATACCATACTGTAGTGTGGTTTCTAAATCAACATACTATACTGCAGTGTGGTTTCTAAATCAACATACTATACTGCAGTGTGCTTTCACAATAAACATACCATACTGCAGTTTGCTTTCTAAATCAACATTCATGTACCATACCGCAGTGTGTTTTCTCAATCAACAAACCCTACTGCAGCGAGCTTTCTAAACCAATATACCATACTGCAGTGTGCTCTCTAAACCAATTTACAATACTGCAGTGTGCTTTCAAAATCAACAAACATACTGCATTGTTCTTTCTAAATTAACATACTATAATGCAGTGCGCTTTCACAACATACAATACAGCAATGTGCTTTCACAATCAACATACCATACTGCAGTGTGCTTTCACAATCAACATATAATAATGCAGTGTGCTTTCTAAATCAACATACTATTCAGCATTGTGTTTTCTTAATCAACATACCATACTGCAGTGTGCTTTCTCAACATATTATACAATAGTATGCTTTCTAAACAAACATACCATACTAAAGTGTGTTTCTGAATCAACATACCATACTGCAGTGTGCTTTCTAAATCAACATACCATAATAAAGTGTGTTTTCTGAATCAACATACCATACTGCAATGTGCTTTCTAAATCAACATACCATACTGCAGTGTGCTTTCACAATCAACATACCATACTGCAGTGTACTTTCACAATCAACATACCATACTGCTGTGTGCTTTCACAATCAACATACAATACGGCAGTGTGCTTTCTAAATCAACATACATACGGCAGTGACCTTCTAAATCAACATACTATACTGCAGTGTGCTTTTTAAATCAACATACCATACAGCAGTGTGCTTTCACAATCAACATACCATACTGCAGTGTGGTTTCTTAATCAAAATACCATACTGCAGTGCGCTTTCTAAATCAACATATCATACTGCAGTGTTCTTTCTTAATTAACATACCATACAAAAGTGTAAAAAAAGAACACACTAGAGGCCACATTTATTTCCTAATCTTCACGAAACTTGATCAGAATGTTAGCCTGCATGAAATCTTAGATGAGTTCATTACTGGTTCACGCCTGGTCAGTATGTAGGTCACTAGGTCAAATCTCAGAAAAAACCAACATAATTCATGTTGATATGTTGGAAGTCTATATTTTGAAAGTAGAGTCACAGACTTGTAACTACTTTTAAATGTAAGGCCTTTACCGTCTGTGTTTATGCCATTACATGTTGCGTCTTCCAGCATACCTGCGAGTGCGGGCTTGTTTTACCCAGACATGTTCTTCTGCCTGCCTTTAAAAATTTGACCACACTCGGTTGACTGAGATGAACTTAATTGACATTAATTCTATTTATTTTCAGGTTATGCCAAGACCTCCAAAACATCAGGGAATCCTCTGAAGATGCTCAATGCTGATCCCGAGATACAAGCTGTCCCAGCCCAGTTAAAATCTGCTTTAGACAATATAAACAAAGCTATTAAAGTGTTGGATAATCACGTGGCTTGTATTCAAAAGAATGGAGACGACCTTCTTAAAGATTTGGAAGACTACGCTAAGAAGCTGTTATCCCGGATTGAGGAGCTGAGAGTGAAGAGTAGAACAGACATTAAAAGTAAACAGGAAAGAGCTTTCTTTCAGAGGCCAAGCAACATCGACAGGCTTGTGTTCTAACTAAAGATGAAATAAACCTATGTTTAGATAAGATTACAAAGTCAAACGAGTGGAAAGCCAATATGTTTGTTCTTAAGAAGAAGTACCAGACATTACCTCAGAAAGTTGACACTCTTTACAACGAATCAGACAGTTTAATAAAGGGACATCACTTCTACTTCATAACTGACTTGAAGATATTTGACTCTCTCAAAGGCTTCAGTTCCCTCAATAATGAAGTAAGAACGATCATAGCCCGTATTCCAGAGGATAAGGAAGGGTGTTATATCTATGATTGTTGCCTGCTCAGCGACGGGAGTCTGGTCATAGCAGATTTCAACAACAGGAAACTGAAGCGTGTAGACCCGTCAAGCAGAACAGTAACCCTGTACTGTGATACGGATAAACAGCCATGGAATGTCTGCCTGTATTGGTCCCAAAGAGATAGCCGTAAGTATAGTTTTTATATCTTACTGGCGATTTAGTTGTGATGTATAATGTTACGCAGTTCATCAGCACGTACATGTCAGCATTTCACCATGAAACACACCGTACACTTTGAATGATTTTCATTTTGAATGTTAGCTTGTGTGTTGTGAACTTGGGTGATATATTTATCTGAATAAAGTAAATAACTTGTATGGGACAATGGATTTGTCTTAATAAGATAATTCTATAACAACTTCCTAATAAAGGCAGTTTAAATGTGATCTCCGACATATACATTCTCATTGAAGCTTTGGTCAAAGGCTAAATGCCCAGTAACCCGCTACGCAGAGGCGGCATTGGGTGGCCACTGGTGTTACAAATGTGCTGTCAATCATGAAAATATAGATTAAAACATTGCTAGTCATATAAAAACTGACATCATTATATCAAACATTTGAATCTCTAAATAAGATTAAGTAAGAACTGGGCAAATGTTTGAGCTACTTAAACAACAGATACTGTAAAAATCCTGGGAAAATCCTGGGACCATACATGGCTTAAATGAATACAAGTTTTGTATGTAAACTGTTAATGATGGAACCAAAAGAGTATGTAAACTGTTAATAATGGAACCAAAACAGTTTGTAGACTGTTTTTAATGGAACCAAAACAGTATGTAAACTGTTAATAATGGAACCAAAACAGTATGTAAACTGTTAGATATAGAACCAAAACAGTATGTAAACTGTTAATAACAGAACCAAAACAGTATGTTAATTGTTTATTATAGCACCAAAACAGTACGTAATCTGTTAATAATATAACCAAAACAGTATGTAAACTGTTAATAATGGAACCAAACAGTATGTAAACTATTAATAATGGAACCAAAACAGTATGTAAATAGTTAAGAATACAACCAAAACATTATGTAAAGTGTTAATAATGTAACAAAAAGAGTATGTAAACTGTTAATAATGGACCCAAAAGAGGACGTAAACTGTTAATGATGGAACCAAAACAATATGTAAACTGGCAATGATAGAACAAAAACAGTATGTAAACTGTTAATAATGGAAACAGAATAGTACGAAAACTGTAAATAATGGAACTAAAACAATATGTAAACGGCTAATGATAGGACCAAAACAGTATGTAAACTGTTAATAATGGAATCAAAACAGTATATGAACGGTTAAAAATACAACCAAAACAGTATGTAAACTGTTCATAATGGAACCAAAAGAGTATGTAAACTGTTAACAATGGCACCAAAACAGTATCTAAACTGTTAATGATAGAACCAAAACAGTATGTAAACTGATAATAATATAAACCAAACAGGATGTAAACTGTTAATAATAGAACCAAAACAGTATTTAAACTGTAAATGATAGAACAAAACAGTATGTGAACTGCTAATAATAGAACTAAAACAGTATGTAAACTGTTAATGATAGAACAAAACAGTATGTAAACTGATAATAATATAAACCAAACAGGATGTAAACTGTTAATAATAGAACCAAAACAGTATGTAAACTGTTAATGATAGAACAAAAACAGTATGTAAACTGTTAATGAAAGAACCAAAACAGTATGTAAACAGTATGTAAACTATTAATAATGGACCCAAAATAGTATGAAAACTATTAATAATGGAACTTAAACAGTATGTAAACTGTTTATAATGGAACCAAAACAGTATGTAAACTGTTAATATTGGAACCAAAACAGTATGTAACCTGTGAATGATAGAACCAAAACGGTATGTAAACTGTTAATAAAAGAAACAAAACGTTATGTAAACTATTAATGAAAGAACCAAAACAGTATGTAAACTTTTAATAATGGAACTAAAACAGTATGTAAACTTTTAATGATAGAACCAAAACTGTATGTAAACTGTTAATAACGGAACCAAAACAGTATGTAAACTGTTAATAATAGAACCAAAACAGTATGTAAACTGTTAATAATTGAACCAAAACAGAATGTAAACTGTTAATTATTGACCCAAAACAGTATGTAAACTGTTAATAATTGAACCAAAACAGTATGCAAACTGTTAATAAAAGAACCAAAATGGTATGTATAATGTTTATGATAGAACTAAAACGGTATGTAAGCTGTTAATAACGAAACCAAAACAATACGTAAACTGTTAATAATAGATCTAAAATAGTATGGAAACTGTTAATAATGGAACCAAAAACAGCATGTAAACTATTTATGATAGAACCAAAACAGTATGTAAACTGTTAATAACAGAACCAAAACAGCATGTTAACTTTTAATGATAGAATTAAAACAGTATGTAAACTGTTAATAACGGAACCAAAACAGTATGGAAACTGTTAATAATGGAACCAAAAACAGCATGTAAACTATTTATGATAGAACCAAAACAGTATGTAAACTGTTAATAACAGAACCAAAACAGCATGTAAACTTTTAATGATAGAATTAAAACAGTATGCAAACTGTTAATAACGGAACCAAAACAGTATGTAAACTGTTAATGATAGAACAAAAGCAGTATGTAAACTGTTAATGATAGATCCAAAACAGTATATAAACTGTTAATAATGGAATGAAAACATTATTTAAACTATTATTATTAGAATCGAAACAGTATTGAAACTGTTAATAATGAAACCAAAAACAGCATGTAAACTATTATTGATAGAACCAAAACAGTATGTAAACTGTTAATAACGGTACCCAAATAGTTTGTAAACTTTTAGTTATGGAACCAAGACAGTACGAAAACAGTTAATTATTGGACCAAAACAGTATGTAAACTGTTAATAATAGAACCAAAACACTATGTAAACTGTTAATGATATTACCAAAACAGTATGTAAACTATAAATAATGGACCCAGAATAGTATGAAAACTATTAATAATGGAACGTAAACAGTATGTAAACTGTTTATAATGGAACCAAAACAGTATGTAAACTGTGAATATTAGAACCAAAACAGTATGTAAACTGTGAATGATAGAAACAAAACGATATGTAAACTGTTAATAATAGAAACAAAACGGTATGTAAACTAATTAATGAAAGAAGCAAAACAGTATGTAAACTGTTAATAACGGAATTAAAACAGTACGTAAACTGTTAATAATAGAACCAAAACAGTATGTAAACTGCTAATAATGGAACTAAAACAGTATGTAAAGTTTTAATGATAGAACCAAAACGGTATGTAAACTGTAATGATAGAACCAAAATGGTATGTAAACTATTAATGAAAGAAGCAAAACAGTATGTAAACTGTTAATAATGGAACAAAAACAGTATGTAAACTATTTATAACGGTACCGAAACAGTATGTAAACTGTAAAAACATGGAACGAAAACAGTATGTAAACTGTTAATGATAGAACCAAAACGGTATGTAAACTGTTAATAATTGAAGCATAACAGTATGTAAACTGTTAATAATGGAACAAAAACAGTATGTAAACTATTAATAATGGTACCGAAACGGTAAGTAAACTGTAAAAAATGGAACGAAAACAGTATGTAAACTGTAAATGATAGAACCAAAACGGTATGCAAACTGTTAATAATTGAACCAAAACAGTATGTAAACTGTTAATGATATAACCAAAACAGTATGGAAACTATAAATAATGGATCCAAAACAGTATGTAAACTATTAATAATGGAACTTAAAAGTATGTGAACTGTTAATAATGGAACCAAAACAGCATGTAAACTGTTAATATTGGAAACAAAACAGTATGTAAACTGTTAATTATATAACCAAAATGGTATTTAAACTGTTAATAATAGAACCAAAACAGTATGTAAACTATTAATGAAAGATGCAAAACAGTATGTGAACTGTAAATAACGGAACCAAAACAGTATGTATTCTGTTAGTAATGGAACAGAAACAGTATGTAAACTGTGAATTATAGAACCAAAAACGGTATGTAAACTGTTAATAAAAGAAACAAAACAGTATGTAAACTGTTAATAAAAGAAGCAAAACGGTATGTAATTTGTAAATAACAGTATGTAAACTGATAATAACGGAATCAAAACAGTATGTAAACTGTTAATAATGGAACTAAAACAGTATGTTAACTTTTAATGATAGAACAAAAGCAGTATGTAAACTGTTAATGATATTACCAAAACAGTATGTAAACTATAAATAATGGACCCAAAATAGTATGAAAACTATGAATAATGGAACGTAAACAGTATGTAAACTGTTTATAATGGAACCAAAACAGTATGCAAACTGTTAATATTAGAACCAAAACAGTATGTAAACTGTGAATGATAGAAACAAAACGGTATGTAAACTGTTAATAATAGAACCAAACCGGTATGTAAACTAGTAATGAAAGAAGCAAAACAGTATGTAAATAGTTAATAACGGAATTAAAACAGTATGTAAACTGTTAATAATAGAACAAAAACAGTATGTAAACTGTTAATAATAGAACTAAAACAGTATGTAAACTTTTAATGATAGAACCAAAACTGTATGTAAACTGTAATGATAGAACCAAAATGGTATGTAAACTATTAATTATCGAACAAAAACAGTATGTAAACTGTTAATGATAGAACCAAAACGGTATGTAAACTGTTAATGATGGAAACGAAACAATATGTAAACTGTTAATAATGGAACAAAAACAGTATGTAAACTATTAATAATGGTATCATCATTTACAAACATGACGGCAGACGTATATTTAATCACCAACACAATTTGTACAGTTAAAATGTTTTACTTTTGTCTACATTTCTGTATTTCCAGGTTGCCTTCCGCTATTCTACCAAAGTCCACGTGTACAAAACAGTCAGTCTGACCATGACACGAACCGTCAAGTTGGGATATAGGACCGACAGGAATCGCTTGTCATGGCGGACTGCTGTACTGTGCTGGGTGGGGTGGTAACATCGTGTACATACACGACGTGAGGAGTGGCAGGAAGCTGCGGGAGATCTCTATAGATACCGACCTGCCGGGAACTGTTCTCTTACATCCAACACATCGCCGTGAACAGTTCCGGCGACCGAATCTATGTGGCTGACTGGAATAGTGGTCTTTTATGTGTCGGCGCGGACGGGAGGCAGATATTCTGTCTCTCCCACAAGGATCTCGGACTGGATGGAGCCACGGGTTTGACCACTGACCACCACGGTCACGTGTTTGTCAGTGGAGGGAAGTCACACAACGTTGTCAAGGTGACCGAGGAGGGTCACGTGGTAGGTCAGATATTGTCCAAGAAAAATGGGATGTGGTGTCCATCCTGCCTCAGTTATGATGTGAGCAGGAGTTCCTTGTATGTCGGAGGTGGGAGTGATCATCTTGTGATGGCGGAATGGAAGTAAAGTTAATAATAGTTTGAATTGATGTAACGTAAACATTAAATATTGCTGGATTATTTGTGTTAATTGTTGACATTTTGTGAATTAGTGACGCGTTATAAATGTGGGATTAAATCAACATTTTAGCAAAACAATGTTACATAGACGTTTTGTTTAGAAATAAAATGAAATTAAAACGTATTTAAAACTCGGTTCTTCTGTAAATGTTACAGATAAGTATGTAGTTGATTTATTGTTGTATTTGCATTAAATATTTTAAACAGACGTTCCTTCAGTTAAAGTTTATTTCAGTTCAGTTTGATATTTTCATCTCAGTTCGCCATGTTTGTATATTTTACATCAGCATAAAAACAACTATGTCATTAATCATAACAATATGACGTCATCACACTCGGTTAATACGTTTCCCGCAAAATCAACAAAAAGATGCAACGTCATCAAAACATTACTGCATTGCTGAATTATTGGTCATTCATATCAGATTTCTTCAGAATTTAATACATTTGCAATTCAAACATTCACTATACTATTCGCATTTTGATTTAATACACGTGTTATCATCCATGTCACATATAGCAGTATGTACATAAATGCAAATTATGTCCGAAAATTGTTATATAAACATCCATGAATCGATTTTGAATGTTTTTTGTTGAAACAAGTGTAGACGTGACCAAACGTGACCAGCAATGCGTCAATTTTAGTATATATTGTCTATACAATTTATAGTATCTAAACTCTACAAACAACAACTACGAGATGTGTGGTTCAGTTATAATTGTGCATTGTATTCTATCTGCAGCAAATCAAATATCGATGATGATGTTTTCAAAATAAATAAACATTAAGAAGATAAATTTATTGTTCAACGCTTGATCATGAATTTAGTTATGCAAAGCGTAAAATAACGATTTGATATTGCATAAATAATTTCGACTGGGACAATTTATGTACTAAGTGTTGTGTATGAAACTATAATCTGTACGTTTGTTCGACAATAAAACAATGATTTTTTGTATATTTCTTTAACAACATTGTCATTTATGTGCTCATGCATTTTAAGGTTTAATATCATTTTATGTTAAAATAATTGCAAGAAATACATGTTTCAATTGTTTGCGGCAACTGTTTTGATTCCATAATCGATGTTTATGAAGGAATCTCTGCCTATATGTAACAATAGAGTTTTACCTATCATTCCATATCCCCAATTGTGCGTGATTCCAGGAGCGGATCTAGAAAATGATCCTTAAATGTGGTATCCGACAGTTTGGACCAAAATATATTTTTTTCTGAAATAACCGAACAGGCTCTCCCGTGAAATATTAGATTTCTAGAATGCCAGATATTTGTTCTGGCTTAAAGTTTTATTCATGTTCCTTGTCGCACCCAACCGGCTCCTGGATTTATGTTGATATTTGATTTTCTTAAATGCACCTTTGTTATATTGTTCATTAATTATCTTTTGTATGAACAAATGTGTCGATGGAGATGTATATATAATCGATAATTGTTATATTTGATTTTTGTTTTGTTGTTTTATGTTGTTATGATCCGCACTACATTTTTAAAATATTTCCTCACAGTCAGGCCAAATATTGTTTATTTAATTGTTAACACTACATGTTAATTTCAAATATTCCATAAGTTAACGATCAATTTATGCAAAAAGTATGCACGTGATATGTATTCGAGAAAACCTGTTTAAATATACACTAGTTAAGATTGAGCTTCCTTGTAGGTAATTAAGCTTGAAGAACGCTATTAAGTGTTTGCCTTGCTTAACCTAATTGCAATCGATTCTGATTTCGACTGAACTCAAATGAATAACTCTTTTATTGAATTTCGCCATAAAAGGGTTTTAGCAAAAAATTATGTTCAATTGCATACACTTGCTACTAGGAGGGCCCGGGGCTGCTTTTCTGTGAAAATGTCGATTTCTAGAATGCCGCATACATGATCTGACGTGAATAGGGGACCAAATGCGCTACGTTTCTCATAGATTTTATGAAGGCAATTTTGGCGAAAAGTCAAGAAAAGCTTTAGTTATATGTGAATCAACCATTGCTTGCTGAATGGGGCCTTTATAATGATTAACCATTTAATATGTGATACCAATGATTGCAAAATGAATTGTATATTGTTGTTAGAAAAAAGCTTAAACTAGTAGATGTTTTAGATGATTGGTACGTCGAATAGAATATAATAATTGTTGTACTTATGTACTTGTAATTGAATGTAGAATGTAAAACCTGTGTTTGATAGAGATGCCACTATATATCTCGTGTTTGCTTTTATTGTTGTTGTTATTTTTTCTTAACGTAACTATAAATAACATCTATATCTGTTTATATAATAAACTATTTAATGTATGATTTTGGTCATTCTGTCATTGAAACCCCCACGACCCCCAAACTGGAAAAAGTATAAGTTAAATATAAGTTTTTTCAGTTAAAAACGGTACTGTAAATAATAATAATAATGTATATA
The DNA here is from genome assembly GCA_007844125.1 of Sinonovacula constricta. Lineage (NCBI taxonomy): Eukaryota > Metazoa > Mollusca > Bivalvia > Cardiida > Solecurtidae > Sinonovacula > Sinonovacula constricta. The sequence goes on from CM017565.1 coordinate 25,237,615, forward strand.
AAGTGATGCCTTATAATATATATATATATATATATGCAGAACTCCCGTTGTAAATGAGATCGAGATTAAGGAGGGTCGGAGATTACCATGCCCAAGGGTAATGTTTTGCTTAATATTTAACGATTGTTTGTATGAGTTTGCTTACTACAAGTATTTTACATTAATTTAAGTGACCAAAGGAGATGGGGATATAATATCAAGACCATTTATTTTTACCGGCCTGATTGATACAGATATACATAATGGAAAATATATAGTTTTGAGCACCACTCCAGGTTAACCAAGCGAAATGTCAACGCTTCGTTTGATATTTTGTTACAAATCTATCATTACTTCTATCCATTATGAAATTTTAATCATTTTTCGATGTTTACTTTTAGCTCACCTGAGCACAACGTGTTGTGGAGAAGGTCGACTAAAACAATTGCTCTAATGATATCTTCTTAAATATCGAAGTGATTTGCTTTTGTTAATTGTAGCAGTGATTAACATTTAAAATACACTTTAATTCAAATTCGTAGTAACTTCCTGTCTGTATTCCATTGCTGCTGGTTTCTATCGACGAGTTATTTATCACCATAGCGAGAGAAGATATTTACGAAAGTATAACTGAAAGAAACCAATATATCAAATTGCAATTAACAATGACACGGGGCGAGTGTTATTATAGCAGACTGATGCTGTTTAAAAAGTACCTATAAACATTTTTACCTTCGACTTTATTATATCAACAGTTCCGACGTTGTATGTAAGTTCGCTGTTCTTTAGTTTCAGCCACGTCGCAAACGTCTGACGCACAACGATGCACGAACATTCTATGCAGGCATTAAACTTGGAGATCAACATAAGAATGGCTGGTCAAATAATATTAGGTTTATCCAATTGTTTTTGCCGAATAAATTACAGACATTAAGTTACCTGCCAAAAACTAAACCAACTAGCATCGCAGGAGTACATAGAATAGAGGTTTAAGCAAATGATCTCGCTAGACGAACTTAGTCAAAAGTTAAAAGAATTAGAAAGTGAGCTGAAATCTCAAATGAAGAAGGAACTAGAAAAGGTATACTCTGAAGTTAACAGCCTGAGATCTTCAGTAGTTACATTGGAAAGTTCCGTAGACACCCTCAGAAACAACATCTCTGACATGGAACGATCTCTAGAAAATCTAATAATGACAAACTTTTCGAAGAAAATAAATGACTAAGTAAAAAACTCGAAGAAAGAGAAGTACGACTTAATGCTATGGCAAACGAACTCAACTCATTGGAACAGTACACCCGACGAAATTGCGTTCGTATATATGGCTTGGATGATAAGAATCCCAGGGCAACTCCGTATGACACGGCAGAAAAAGTTATTCAACTTGTGAACGGTAAGCTACAGCTTGGAATAGGTAAAGCGGATATTGACGCGGCTCACAGGCTCGGAAGATTTAGTGCAGAAGGAAACAGAAGTTTGTATCAAGATTCACAAAATACAGTGTCGTAAAAGCACGCAGGATGTTGAAAGGCACATCAATAGTGATACGGAAAGGCCTTACTTTGCACAATGCGAAGCTGCTGGGGAAAACAAGCAGGCATGAAAATGTTCAAGCATCTTGGACCGACGACGGTAAAATCCTTGCGCTGCTTAAAAACAACATTAAAATAGTTGTTGACTACAAGACGGACCTTAACGCGACATCGTGTTAATTTAAGTGGGCCTACGCAATCGAGTTTTTTTTATCTTGGACCGTCTGACACTACATGTGCGGTTTGTTTACATTCACCTGTTTGAAACGCCCACATGGAAAAACCCGGTATTGCTGGAAGCTGATTGGACGACTATAAATAACAAATTGAGCGCGACAAGAAAACAATTTCAATAAGCGTCCACGGATCCTGATGAACAACATGGCGGAGTGTGTTGTTTTCATGTGCATAGGCTCTCTCTGAAACAAAAATTTCGTTGTTAAGACAAAGTTACGGTACGTTATTTACAAACAATTGATTCAGTTAATATATACGAACCCCATATAAAACATTGTCAATTATCATGTAAATATCTACCGCAAAATATGGACGACTCAAAAGAAAATCGGTGCGTGCCGTTTCCTAATTATGTGAAAGTACCTTTTGGGACTTTTATCCTAGCTATTATACTGTGGGAATTAATCCAAAGCAATTATTTTTGTATTTTACATGAACTTATGACTTCCTGAGTATATATTTTCTTTTATGTCACAACATACTTAAGTGAAATGAAAAGATGATATCACTTCAATAATCAGCTGGAAGGTGAACCACATGGTTTGGTTAAGGCCTACAGTATTGTTGTCAGATTTGGCTAGCTCCAGAAAAACAATGACATGAAATCATTCACATTTATTAATACTTTGGGTAACAATACATGGTAGTGTCAAGACCTATAGTATCATCTCTCTTTTGAGAAAGTAGGAAATACCACTATTTATTATGTTTGTTATACTATTAAGTACAACACTGGACCAACAAATCTTTAAAAAATGTACAGAATTTATGAATTAGCTATGCTATGATTTTCTGACTGCAATTGTCTCAATTTTCTGTTCTATAGCTGTAACGCAATTGAAGATTAAACATTGATTAAATTAATACACATTTAAATGAATGCATCTCTTTGTGGTCCCTACAATGCTTTATGTTTCAGGAAAAGATGTAAGATGTAGAGTGTATTATATGTCCATATAAAGGAACCAAGGTACAGGTAATTGCATCCATGTTTATCTCGCCTTTCTTAAGGAAATAGTTTTATTTGGCAAAAGTATAAAAGGAAATTCCAAAAGAAAAGTTTATCTTAGATTGACAAAAACACTGAAATGAGTGTAACTCCCCAATATATACTAGAAGCATGTGCTTTTATCATGCTGAAAGAAACAAGAACTTGCAGTGTAGATGGTTGGTGGTCTACTGTCAGTACACTAACAAAAACTGTGGCAATAATACATTAAATATAGTTGTAAATTACATTAGCTATGTAATTGGATTTATTCATTTCACTACTGTACTGACAGATGAGAAAAAAAACTTCTATAAATGTTTTGCAAAATTACACAAATTTGTTTGACACTAGGACGAGACCACAAAACATAAAACATGTACATACATATGAGTCGGTAGTGCATACAGTTCTGATATACACCCTTAGTAATGTCAAGTACCTGATCAATAAATATCCATTTTTGCTAGCCAGTATCTCAGTGCATAAGTACCAGTGCATATGCATACTCATAAGACATGTGTAATAAAATAACCATATATTAGATGAACGCCCAAGGACTAGGAGACAAAAACAAAAGGTTAGATGTTATTGACTTTCTAAAACAACAAAAAGGATCTATATACTTCCTCCAGGATACACACTTCACTGATGATTTGATAAAACAAATATATTCAGAAGTTAACCTCCAGTGTTATTTTAATAACTTCAGTAGCCAGTCCAGAGGAGTAGCAATATTTATAAGCAATACGATAGACTTCCAACTTCAGTCAATCTATAGAGACCCAAATGGAAATATGCTAATTTTGGACTGTAACATTTGTAACAAAAAGCTCTCTCTAATAAATATCTATGGCCCAAACCAAGATAAACCTGAATTTTATAAACTGTTAAATACCAAAATAAAACATCTCAATAATCACTGCATTATAGCAGGAGATTTTAATATTGTTTTGAATCCAGATATGGATGCTTTTAATTATGTCAATTTGAACAACCCAAAAGCACGTGAAGTGCTATTGGAACTCATTCTGGAAAACAATCTAGTTGACTGTTGGAGAGAATTTAATATAGAATAAAAAGAATTTACTTAGTTTAAAACAAAAACAAAAGAAAAGCAGACTGGATTATTTTTTATATCAAACGACCTATTAGTTGATGTATGTGATGTTTGCATTCTACCAGGATATAGAACAGATCACTCTCTAATTAAACTAGAAATAGACATAGATAAATTTGAAAAAGGGAGGTCATATTGGAAGTTTAATAACTCTCTTCTTAAAGACCCTGAGTACATTAAGCTGGTCAAGAATACAATCTTTCAAAATAAACTAAGGTATATTAAAGATGAGCAGCTACTTTACACAAACAATACTGATATTATAAATGAAAAAATAGAATTTAAAATAGATGATCAGTTATTTTTTTAGACATTACTCTGTGAAATAAGGGGTGAAACAATAGCATATAGTTCTAGGAGAAAAAAAGAAATGATTAAAAGAGAAGACATTTTAATGAGAGAAATACACAACATTGAAAGGCAAATAATTACTGACAACATAAACTTAGAAATAAAACAAACAGAACTCAGGGAAATAAGAAATAAAAAGATGGAAGGAGTTAAAATTAGGTCAAGAGCTAAATGGATTGAAGAAGGAGAAAAACCCACTAAATATTTTACTAATCTTGAAAGCCAGAGCTTTATTTCAAAAACTATGAATAGACTTGTCACTATAGACAACACTCAAATAAACACACAATCAGAAATAATAGAGGAAGTAAAAAACTTTTATAAAACTTTATATAGCCAAAAGGAACACAGTGAGGATGATATTGAATTTTTAATAAACACTAACAATCTTAATAAATTATCAGAAAAAGATAAAGAAACTTTAGAAGGTAGACTCACATATAGTGAATGTTTAAATAGTTTAAAAAACATGAAAAATAACAAAAGTCCAGGGCCATCAGGTTATACTGTAGAGTTTATTTTAAATTCTTTTGGGTAGATATATGACACTTTTTAGTAAACTCTCTAAACTTTGGACTTACTAACGGAGAATTATCAACAACGCAAAAACAAGGAGTTATAACCTGCATACCTAAAGGAAATAAGGATAAAAGTTATCTAAAAAACTGGAGACCAATTTCTTTGCTAAATGTCTCATATAAAATTGCCTCAGCTTCTTTAGGGAACCGATTAAAAAAAATTCTGCATACCATTATTCATGAGGACCAATGTGGCTTTATACTAAATAGATATATAGGAGAAAATATAAGAACAATATACGATTTAATATTTTATACAGATAAGCAGAACATCCCTGGACTTCTTTTACTTATAGACTTCGAAAAAGCGTTCGACGCTGTTTCATGGTCCTTCATAAATAAAGTCCTGCAAGTTTTTAATTTTGGACCAAGTTTTATAAATTGGATCAACACATTTTATAAAAACATAGAATCGTGCTGCATAGTAAACGGGCATTTGTCAGATTGGTTCTACCCGGGGCGCGGTTGTCGTCAAGGGGACCCCATATCCCCTTATATTTTTATTTGATGTGCTGAGATACTGGCTATAATGGTAAGGGAAAACTCAAATATTAGAGGAATCAGTATAGGAAATACAGAATTTAAAATTTCACAATTTGCCGATGACACTTCTATAATTACAGATGGCAGTGAAAAGTCTCTCATAAATACTCTTGAAACCTTAAAGCTATATGCCCAAGCCTCTGGCCTTCACATTAGTATTGACAAAACCAAATTAGTATGGATCGGTAGAAACAAAAACAATAATTTTAAACTATTACCTGAATTAAGCATGTCTTTGGATAAACAATTTACACTACTAGGAATAAAATTTAATAATACTCTAGAAGGCATGGTCCAGCTAAATTACGAGGGAAAAATTAAAGAAATTAAGTCCTTACTCAGTTCGTGGTCAAGAAGAGCACTAACACCAATTGGAAAAATCACTGTGATAAAAACACTTGCATTAGCAAAATTAGTACACTTAATTCTATGTCTGCCAACACCCAAACAGAAAACATTAGCTCAAATAAATAGTTTATTTTTCAACTTTCTATGAGAAGGAAAACCTGATAAAGTAAAGAGAAGCTTAATTTACACTGACTTTTCCCAAGGTGGTTTAAGAATGATTGATATTTTCTCCTTTTGTACCTCACTAAAAATAACATGGATCAGAAAAACAATTGTTAAAAAAATGAAATATTTGGACATTGAGAAATATTGTAATAAAGATATGTCTGGATTTTTAAAAGTAGGCCCAGGATATGTATAAAAAAATCTAAAGCATGTAGAAAACCCCTTTTGGAATGATGTATACAAATCATATGACACCTTTTGTTCACAGTTACAGCCGAAAAACCAAGACGAAGTTAAAAGTGTATTTTTGTGGCATAATAAGAACCTAAAGGCCGGAGGCAAACCAATATTCATAAAGAAATTATTCGACTTCGGTATATTGACCATAAACGATATATTAATACTGAAGGTAAAATTTTAACGTATGAATTTTTTTGTAAAAATTACGGCAATATTTGCCATTTTCTAGAATACAATAGCATTATTTCAGCAGCTTAAAGAGTATTTACAAAAAACGGACATAGATCTAGATTACCCTTGAAAACAACCATTAATGCCATTTTCTACTGCTATTATATTAGGCTCCCAAAAGGGATGTAGGAAAATTTATGACAGACTATTACAAACACATTCTTACCATACCTCTACAAAACAATGGCATAAAGACTTTGATTCGTCAATTAGTCAGAGTGGAATCCTTAAACAATTCAAAGTCCCATTTATTTGAGGTAAAGATACAAAACTTCAATGGTTTCAATTCCGCATCAATCATAGAATTATAGGTACAAATTACATGCTGGAAAAGATGAAAATTAAACAATGTAATAGATGCTCTTATTGCAAACAAGAACCGGAAACAATAATACACTTGTTTTTCAACTGTCCTTATGTGCAATATTTTTGGAGAGACTTTGGGTCAATGATAAGGAACACATGTCCTGATATAAACTTCACACTCAATATAAAAGAAGTAATTTTTGGAAATGTGCTTTTTAATAAAATTTTGAATACATTACTTATTATGGCAAAACAATATATTTTCAGGAAAAAAGAAACAGGACTCAAACCAAAACTTTCATTTTTTAAAACTCTCATTCTAAAGAGGTTTCAAATAGATGAATATAACTCAATTAAAAATATGGAACAAGGTTTCAATGAGTGTAAAAAATTGTGGGCTCCTTTTAACAACCTATTACTGCTGTTGAATACTATGTGAGATTAGGTATAGAACTGTACTATATGTTAAACTGGTGAGTACATGTAAACTTGTTTCTGATTACAAAAATATGTATGTAAATAGAAAAGTCTTAGAAAAAAAAGAAAATTTTTGGTTTATTGAAATGCAAATGTTGACTTACATATATATGTTTGTTTAGCTAGTGTATATCTGACACTGTCCTAATGCACTAGTAATGCAAGTTCTTAAAAATTGGTTTTGACCTTTAACCTGTTTATAACTTTTCACTTTGTATGTTTTTTTGTGCTTTTTTGTGTGTGTTTTTGTTAATTTGTTTGTTGTTTTTTTCTCGCTGTTTTTTTTCTCTTGTGCATTTTTCTGCGTATCTCTTTTGAGCATTCTCTTTTTTTTGCTCTTTAAAACTACCCCGTCTATTACTTTACTCATCAATGAAGTTAAAACGTTAATTAATCTTTTATTGAAAAGAAAAGTGTTTGGAAGATAGAAAATTACAACAAATTGATGTCTATGTTTATAACCTCTTTACTTTGTTTGGATGTCGCTTATTGTTGCTGTTTTTCTGTATATTTGTTTGCTCATACCTTGAGCTTTCATTTTTTCGTTCTTTAGGACCACCCGTCTATCATTTACCCATCAATGAAGTAAAACATTATTTTTTTTCATTAAAAATAAAATCTCTTAGAAGAAAAATAAATCGTGAAAGACTACTTTCTATGGGAACTTTCTTCTTTACATAAACGTTTCATAAATAGTTAATATCATGAGTTTAAGACAAAACATTGCTGGCAACTATACTCACGCAATTGTCATATTAAACTTAGTGCTTAAACCTCTTTAACAGAGCTGATCATCTAACACTAGATAAAGTTTATAAAAGTATATTGAAACTGGTTGTAAATCTTAAGAACAGAAAGTAAGAAACCTAAATAAATATTATTATTTTCTACTATAGAATATATAACACATAGAAATGAGAGCTCAGAAAAAAAAACATAGAACAATTAAAACTTCAATGATGTATGTGAAATGTGAATGCTTGAAAATTAAATAAACGGGTTGCATAAGCAATTCAAAAAAAAGAAAAAAAAAGAAAAAAAGTTACCTGGTCGTTTACATCAAATTCAATCTCAGTCTGAAATTCAAATAGACTAATGCTTAATATTAAAACAAACATGAAACAACACATGCAAACATAATCAGTAATGTCGGCCTATTAATATATACGGCCAATTATCTCCATGTTGGTAACTTGAAGGTCTTAGTTACAACTAAATGTCGCTAATGTATAGAGTTTAATGACGCCATTTATAAAATAACAATATGTTATTAGTCCTTTACAAAAACACCTGCCACGTTCAATAACAAGACAGCCTGCTTTAAAGCGACTCTTTCTGATATTGATGTAATCTTCCGTAGAGTTTACAAATCTTTCTTATACGTTGACAAAAATGATAATATACGACTTTGAATAACATATTTGCAAAACACGTCGGCTTTGAACATATTCGCACCTTGATGAAGAACATCGAAGCCGATTCCGTAAAACCCCCGTTTATAAATAGCGCGCTCTGAAAAAGAGCGACACATCACGTGACCAAATATCATGCCCGTTTCCAAAAGAGGCCAAAAGAAATAAGCGTCAACTTCAAGCGTGGAAACATAAAGTGTTTATGAATTTCTGTGTCTCACAACACTTAAAATTATACAGAAGAGTAAATAGCTTGCAAATAAGACCTTGTTGTTAGCTTGCAATGAAATAGCTGTGTTGTTTTAGTTGCATATAGATCTAATAATGCAAATATTCCTGTTATTTTATCTAGGACACGTTTCAAAATTATCATAATATCTCTTTTACTTGTTTAAATAGACACTCTTTGACAAAAAACTTAAATGGGATTCAATTCTCTTAGCATAATTATAGGTATTCAGAAATTGTTTGTTTCGTGAGTACATAACACACACACACACACTTATTTATCTATATATCTAATAACCTTTATGTATTTATTTGGCCAACATGTCCTGCCTTTGTCACCAAACACTACATACATGATTGTTTAGAAAGGTTATTTTTGATCATACCGTGAATGGTTCATTGTAAAATTGTTATATCTGCTTGGTTATTGTTGTTTTAATATAATTAATCACATATGTTCAGACATTGAACATGTGAGGTGTTGTTGTTAGAAAGTGCTCGATTATTACCTCTGGTGTTGTCAGTGAGGAAGACACATCCAGACAGAAAGGTAAAACTACCAGTCAGTGGATATAGTGTACACAGGAAAAGATCAGAGACAGAGATGGTATGTCTCTTTATACTACTTATGAATATTTTACTGTTGTACTTTAATTTTAAAATAGTTATTTAGGTATTGGAGATTTTTCTTATCTTAGATGCTAAAACAATCTTGACTACCAATGCCAGAAAAATCATTAAAAGTACAATATAATAAAATCAAAACATGGCAATCACTGCTTGATAATTATTACATTCTATATATAATAGCATGACTGTCTCAAAATGTATGCAGAAAACAATGTTTTATTTGTATACTATTTTATACATTTATATTGTTAATAAAACAAAGAACTTAAACATAATCATGCCACATTCTGTCATGAATATTGATTATTTCAAAATACCATCTGTAAAATTAAAATTATATTTTTGCATTATTTCTGTGTATCTTTTACATAGGACCCACTGGATACTGAAAGTTGGGAGTAGCAAGGCTGTCAAAATACATAGGGATCCCATAGAAAAGCCCAGTTGTTGGAGGGGAGTGGGTTCAACAATCTTTAACAGTTCAAGAAGCAAATGACAAGAAGATGAAAAAGTAAGAAATTCTGCTTCAATGATTTCTTGTTACAGAAAGTGAAATGTTTCTAACAGTGCATCAGATTATATGCTAAACATGTAAGGGAGTGGTCGCACAAAAAGTGCACTTATAATAATGCTTATACCCTCTTATGTATACTTGGGCAAATCTAATTTATGTTTTTCATCTATTTTCATATATTAAAAATCTTATGCCATAAGCCTAACGGGCAGATTGTTAACAATTTACAAGTAAGATCATTGAAATTCTGTTCCATTATCAGAAATTTATCAACCAACTGACAGAGGAGCTGGGAAAAGGGTGATGAAAATGATGGCCAAAAGTCCGTCAGTAGTGTTGGTTGGGCTTCTTGTGTCCACCTAACTATGGATTGAAAGGTGTCCTGCCATGGTGTGTCTGTACCAGATGCACCCCCCCAATAGATTCACAGGTCTAGCAAGTCTTCAGTAATATGCTTACGTTTGTGACCAGTAAGAATACCACTTTCTTCAATCAAATATATTAATATATTTAAGTAAATTATGTTTTGATCAGTTTGACATTCTTCATGTTTTTGCAAGATGTCTCTAAATCACATGGCTTATACCTTGTTTCAAATGGCTTTTATCCATATATGAACATGATTACAATATATCTGTAGTTTTTGCCAGCTGGCATAGTGATGCTTTAATATGTAACAAGTGAATATTCACTTGGAGGTAAGTAAGGTGCACTATTTTTTATGTTGTTTACCACAGAAATGTCAGTTAAGTCATAAAAATGATATAAGAGTTGTTACTCAACTGGTTGGCCCGGTGTCAGGATAATGTGACTGGGTCTGGTATCATGCCCAGTGTTCACGGTGTGCTATACACAGTGAAGGCAGCACTATATCTGCTTCAAGTGGATACAGATAACTGAAATACTGTTGGTGGGACTATAAACCCAATAAGCAAACACAATGTGTGGCTTATTCTCAAATGATGAAGTAATGTGACATAGTATAACTGAGGATATCCAACAGTTTGCTAAATATCAAGGGCATGTAACAATATTTTCCCACTGTCTTGGGAGATTTAAGCATAGTCTTTGCATAAACTCATACCTTAGATTTTGAACACTACCTCAATTGTTCGACAGTGCAAAGCATGAAACAAATTGCTGTGAATGATCATTCTTTCTAAATCTATAAATAAGCATGATGTGGTGTGGGGTGTAGTGGAGGCTTGCGGTTCTGCTTATCAGTTATCAATGACAGAGTAGATAACCGGGATGATGATATGATTTTTTTCACATATATGTAGGATGTCAATAAACAGTACTTTATGTGATCATTTCATGGAACAATTTTAGTTGTTTAAGTGGGAAAACTTGGTCCAAACTAGTGGATACATTTCAGGAAATGGACCTGGTCATAACTCATCCGAAGTGACTACACTTGCAACATGCTCCATTCAATGTCTCTCACATTCATCAAGAGGCTCTGGAAACCAGATCCGGCTTGCAGCACAAAAATCTTAAATGACTCATTTTCTTAGGTCATGTTGACATTATACACAATATTAAGAGGGACCATTAGGATATTCATAATATTTATGATGGCATTCGTGTCAGATCTTGCCATAAGAACTCTTAAAGCAACAAGGTCTTAAAACGTCTGTTTCATGTAGTTCTTGTTTTGAATTGTTATATACTTTTTATATTGTTTCACAGGATTTATTATTTTAGTTTTCTTGATAAGCATTTTTTTTTAATTCTGTAAGATGTATAAAATAAATATAATATTGTTGGTCACCTGTATACATTGTACAAATTGCCAAAAGTATATTAACATTTACGTATTTGTGCTTTACAATTTTTTGCTGTCTTTTGTCCCCGCTGTCAGCATGTGCTTCCAAATTTTCTGCTATTTTCATCCATCCCCTCTCGTATATTGCATTTGTGTGCATCCATAAATGTTTTAATTGTTGTTAACCCATAGCTTGCTAAACACATATTTATACTACTTTGGCAAATAGTGTTGCTTCAGATCAGGCATATCCCTACATGGAGGTGCCTGATCATGATCTGCACTACTTGCTGCTAAATCTCTCTAGCAATATGTCAAGGCACCTTTGCCTTGCAATGTTAAGAAGATGACTAAAATTAGTCTGGGTTATTAACAAATGTAGCAAGCTCAGAGTTATGGTGATTTGTTCACTGTATTCACTTATATCTTATTTTCAAATAGGAAAACTTTGAACTAGACTGCATACTGGAACTAAATATTAAAGCGTCTCACAAACTTTAAAAGAGTATGTTGTCTTTAGGTTGTGAGAAATTCAAGCGTTGCAACACTTTTTAACTACTTTAAGCAATTTTAAACACCAAAACACATGTGTTTGAACTGTGGTTCTTTATTGTCATAAATCTACTCAAAGTCACATTAACAATTAAGAGGACAAAATACATCAACAAAAATATAATTGTGGTTATGTGGATTTATTATCATACATAGGATAAGTTGTCTTCAGTATGCTATAAGTACTGGCATATTTGTGAATACCACACATGTATATAATCAGATCTGACTATTCAACCATACCATCGTTTAACCTTTCATTTCAAACATCCAAGCATTTTCGATTTTGTCGACGATAAAAACTAAATACATATATTCCTAACAACTCCTTATAAAATATTGATTAAAGAAATAACATTCATATGGTTTTATACCGAAAAATTAAAAGTGTTGAAATATTGACATTGATATCAGAAAATTCATTGAGGAATGATAAAATAACAATGTATACATTTACATATAAAACATAAAAGGTACAATAAAGAGAAGTAGATTTGGGACCATGCATTTGCATAGACATATGTTACTTATCTGTGGTCAAGATAACAAAGATCTATGGTATTTCTACAAACTGGCTTTCTTTTTATTCCTTTTTATAAAGTTTTTAAAGTGACCTTCAATATTTTTGTATTGAAAGCGTACACAAATATCAGCTTTCAGAACAAATGTCAAGAAAAATGTCCTGAATGTTGTGGTTAGAAAGTACAAGCTTACCTATCTGGTTTGCTACTGTTGTATTTTGTCAGGTACCACCTTTAAAAACAGTTTGACCTAGTCCTTGGACTTGGTGTGTGCATGGTTCACCAATAATATTATGCCAGTCAAGGTTCTCCTGCATCACCATGTCATTTCTGGTTTGTTTTCTTCTGCCTCAAAACTCAGCTGTTGTGAAGCTGTCCTAGCAATTCCTGCCTCAACTGAAATAGGATTTCCAGCTTTCACTGTAAGTTGTCTTTCTTTCCTTGTATGAAATTTACTTGTTTGATATCTGGCATAACATGCCCGGTACATAACAATATTATGTTGGACCTCCAGAGATATCACCGACCAGTTGTTGGCTCAAAATGACTGCCTTGGAGTATATGGCTTAACCCTTAAAGAAAAGAACAACAAATTGCAGCTACACAATAACAGTCATTAAAGTGAAGTCCAGCTTTTGCCTGAAAGAAGACCTAAAACATCTAAGTCAAAGAAACACCGGAGCAATGTCTGTCAGCTGGAAGACCACAATACATTAAAATTGAGATAGATGATTAAATACTTCTAACATTGGACGTTAGTAACAAAGTGGTTATCTATTTATATCAATTAAAATTTTATCTGGTTATGTAAGTTAACATACATTTTTTTTAATACATAGCAGCAACAATTATGATCACATTAGTGATGTCCATCTACTTGGTGGAGGAAGACCTCAGATATATGTCTGGGTAGAACCACCGGCACACTGCAAGACAGCTGGAAGACCTACCCCCATTAAATCCTTTGATGCGAAAGGGAATTAAAACCACGTGGTAAGAGGCTAAGTTAAAGGAATGAACAGTCGTTGATTCGACCACAATGCCACAGGCGCACCACATTATAAAAAAGAAGATTAACGGTTATAAATCCTGATTAATAGTCCAACAACAGTAAATAAATATGATGTTTTATTCATTTTTGAACTTCCTATTATTCTTGCCGTGTGCAGGTAGACCATCTTGGAAATAAAACATAATAAATACCTTGACTTTGTCAGTCTTAATTTGACAGCTTTTTCGCAGCTGCATCATCTCAACTCTCCTCCGATACCGAAATTATAATTGTAAATTTAAACACATCATATTGTTTAACTCACAAAATACAAAAGCAAAAAAGTGGAACATTATATTATATGAACATGTTCATTGTGGATTATTTTACCAGGATGTTATATGTGTAAGATCACACAGTACTCTTAAATGAGCATTTTTAAGCTATTCACAATAAACATAAATTATTTTTATGAATGCATGGATTCATAGTGAATAGTTTCACCTCTGTCTTGTTGTTCAATCTAGCTTAATCAGGAAAACCCTTAAGTATTAATTTCGGTCGATCCATTTTTAAAGCAGATTTCGACAGCTAAGAAGCTTAATAAGCATATGAACACCAAAACATAGGAATCTGTTGTTTTTGTTTACCTCGTTATGTTTTTCTTTTGTCTGCCGATGCAATAACAACTTTTAATAAAGTGCAATGGGGTAACAATTCCATACACTTAAAAATCCCGTAAAACAGTGATTGTCAAAATAACGTTGAACTTCTAACTTCATATTGATCAAATGCTTGTTTACACTGTGGCCATTTTGAGAAAATCCCTATTCCCACCCTTGTCCCCTTATTAATTGATCAGAATCTGTACAATCTAAAGCGACTTCCGTAGTCATTGTATTACAGGCGGTCAACTTGAGATTGCATTACATCGGCCAGTTACTTATCCCAAGTTGCTTTGTTTATTTACCGGCCATCAAATGACGGGATGAATGCAGACACTCGTGTATTTGTTCTTCTGTGACAATGTTATTTTCACCACTATCTGTAATTTTACATTGTATGGCTACGAATATTGTTGATATATTTATGAAAATAAAATGTGTTCTGTTCTGTTTAATCTAAAACTTATTATGTCGCATTAGATTGACTATCTTCTTCCGCCTGTCCGTTTTTCTTCTGACGATCCGTTTATACAGCTGCGCTTCGCTGCGCATGTGTCGAAAAGGAATCGGAGTCCCCAGCCAAAAGAGCTCGCGATAAAATTAGAAAAACAGACCGCAAAAGTGTTACTAACACATTGCTCAGTCGGTGACTTCTTACATCCTTATCAACAATTATGATGCATTTTTCTTGTCATATTTATTATCAGTAATCTGGTATCATTACAGGCTTTCGTTACAATATTAAAGAAATGGAATTTAAAGGCTTTTTCCCCAAAACACGCGTTTAGCCATATCGGAAAGTGTCGCTTTAATGTGCTGAACGGATCTGAGGGTGAATGATAATTTGTGATTGATAGTTGTGTGCTTGTGATGAGCAATTAAAATGCGTAAGTGTTGCCAAAAGCAAGTGCTGAGGCATGTTTAAAACAATTAAACAATAAACATGTATACTGTTTTCAAGGGAATGTTTGCTTTGCGGAAATAAATGTCCTATATACGATGTGTATATATCCGCATTGGTGAAACAGAATGACCCTCCTTTCACTTTGCATTTAGTAAGATGCATATATCATGTACACAACACTATGTTTCATGAATTTAACCACGTCTCAAAGTCATTTATCCAATAAAGTCTGTAGTTTACAGTCTGCTACCTTTATATACTGTTAGAGCTACGTTGTTTCAGCACATTTTAATTATGCTTTGCTTGTTCATGTATCTACCACTAATTTAAAATCTGTTTTAACATTTTTTCATGGTTGATCACAGATAAAATATCAACTATGGATGCAAATATGTATCTTTAGTTACGTATCTTTTAGTTTATGTATAGGTATTGTTTCTCTCGTTTATACTCAATATAGTAATAATTTTGTGCAAATTGTGTAATATGGTATGCCCTGTAACACAGACGGAGACTATAGTGTTATGTTACAGTATAGTACGCCCTGTAACACAGACGGAGACTATAGTGTTATGTTACAGTATAGTATGCCCTGTAACACAGACGGAGACTATAGTGTTATGTTACAGTATAGTACAACCCTGTAACACAGACGGAGACTATTACAGTATAGTACGCCCTGTAACACAGACGGAGACTATAGTGTTATGTTACAGTATAGTATGCCCTGTAACACAGATGGAGACTATAGTGTTATGTTACAGTATAGTACGCCCTGTAACATAGACGGAGACTATTACAGTATAGTACGCCCTGTAACACAGACGGAGACTATAGTGTTACGTTACAGTATAGTACGCCCTGTAACACAGACGGAGACTATAGTGTTATGTTACAGTATAGTATGCCCTGTAACACAGACGGAGACTATAGTGTTATGTTACAGTATAGTACGCCCTGTAACATAGACGGAGACTATAGTGTCATGTTACAGTATAGTACGCCCTGAAACATAGACGGAGACTATAGTGTTATGTTACAGTATAGTATGCCCTGTAACACAGACGGAGACTATAGTGTTATGTTACAGTATAGTACGCCCTGTAACACAGACGGAGACTATTACAGTATAGTACGCCCTGTAACACAGACGGAGACTATAGTGTTAGGTTACAGTATAGTACGCCCTGTAACACAGACGGAGACTATAGTGTTACGTTACAGTATAGTACGCCCTGTAACACAGACGGAGACTATAGTGTTATGTTACAGTATAGTACGCCCTGTAACACAGACGGAGACTATAGTGTTATGTTACAGTATAGTATGCCCTGTAACACAGACGGAGACTATAGTGTTATGTTACAGTATAGTATGCCCTGTAACACAGACGGAGACTATAGTGTTACGTTACAGTATAGTATGCCCTGTAACACAGACGGAGACTATAGTGTTATGTTACAGTATAGTACGCCCTGTAACACAGACGGAGACTATAGTGTTACGTTACAGTATAGTACGCCCTGTAACACAGACGGAGACTATAGTGTTATGTTACAGTATAGTACGCCCTGTAACACAGACGGAGACTATAGTGTTACGTTACAGTATAGTACGCCCTGTAACACAGACGGAGACTATAGTGTTACGTTACAGTATAGTATGCCCTGTAACACAGACGGAGACTATAGTGTTACGTTACAGTATAGTATGCCCTGTAACACAGACGGAGACTATAGTGTTACGTTACAGTATAGTATGCCCTGTAACACAGACGGAGACTATAGTGTTACGTTACAGTACAGTACGCCCTGTAACACAGACGGAGATTATAGTGTTACGTTACAGTATAGTATACCCTGTAACACAGACGGAGACTATAGTGTTATGTTACAGTATAGTATGCCCTGTAACACAGACGGAGACTATAGTGTTACGTTACAGTATAGTACGATCTGTAACACAGACGGAGACTATTACAGTATAGTACGCCCTGTAACACAGACGGTCGTCGCGTGTGGGGATTAGCATTTCAACATTTGGCACTACACCTATATCATTTGGGTGTTTTGAAAAAACAGATTGATTTTTGTAAATTAAATTTTTCACTTCATTATAGTACTCTTGCGGGGTTACAATCTCATCTAAATTTAGTTTATTTTCTGCTAATCGCTCACCCGAAGTTCTGTCGATGTTGTTTGTTTCATCGAATAGTCATTCATGCTACATAATCTTGCTAGAACGCATCCGCGGCGTAATTTGAAAGTTTTTGTGGAATTGTTGGTTAACATGATTGGTACTAATCCGACTGACTCTAACTTCATAAGTGCTGGTTGTAATTCTAAATTTGGTTCTTCAAACAAATAACCTCTATCTTATGCCTATATACAGAACTCTTCGTGAGTTTCTAAATGCGGGTTTCTTTTTACTTTATCTATTAAATAATTTACAGATCTGGGTTTTAGGATAGTTGTGTCTTAATCTAATGATTGACGCAATGTTTTTGTCATCTTCAAGTGCTATATAATTTCCTTTGATATTCATGCAACCTAAATCAAAATATATTCTACAATCGTTTTCATGCAGAAATTCTTGGCATTAAATAAGTTATCTATTTTATTTTTTACAATAATTAATTCGTGACACATGACTAATTTGTTGATTTTAAAGTTAATATTTGCTTTGCCAGCTACTGTTAAGCTGTCGCCTGAGGCGGGTATGTAGATTGACGTGATAAGGTGACAAGTGTGGTTGTTGCTTCAAATTCTTAAATACTGTATAGCTAATTAAACTAGTTCCTGCATCAGAGTCAACTGGAGCTCTAACAGTTTTACCTCCGAATTTTAACAAACAAGAAGATGGTGTATCTTTGTGCTTCACGAATGATGAAGTTGGGATATATGTTGAATTCATCTTATATGTTCCTCACTCGACCTTCTTAAGGTCAGAACAGTCTAGTTTTTTTCACATGTATGTAGTGTTTTCTCAGCGCGAATTTCCGCATGATTTATTATCTCTACGCTGCATGTGGTGACAATTGCGTTTCATTTGGCTGGTTTGTCCACATTGAAAACATACTACGTTGGATTTATTTGTCCTGTCATAATTTTGATTGGTCTGTCGGTAATACGCATGATCGTTGCGGCGCGGTTGATTGCGATTTTGATATTGTAATTGTCTGCATTCTGAAATTTCGTGTCCTCTGCGTTTGCAAAATCGACAAAATTTGCCTCTCATTGCATGATCTACTTCCATTGGTACAAAATGTTGTTTTCTGTCAGAGTATGTCGGATTGTTGTGGTGTGTATTGTTTGTGCGGAATTTGTGTGTTTCTGAATGAACCTGAATGATGATTGTGATATTTGATCTGTGTCTTTACATTTCTGATTCGTACGTTTTGTTCTTTTATTGCACTCTTTACCGCAGTCTGAAATGTCTTCGGAAGTTCTCTTAATAATTTTAATCTGATTTCGGGATCTCTTAAACCTTCAATGAAACATCTTACGAGTTGATGTTCTACAAGTTCGATGTTTTTTATTAAACCCTGCATAGATTTCGTCCGATAATGCTACTAATATCTCTGCAAAAACCTGAATATTTTCGTTTGTTCTTTGGTGCGTGTTTTCTAAAGTCGAAAAAGAGAAATGTGAATGATTAACTTCCCCAAAGCTTTTAATTCTAACTTTGTGGTTTGCCATGATAGCGATGCCTGTGTAAAAAATGTCTGTTTAGAAAGTCTGATATTATGCCCCTACTTGATCGTAATGCTAACAAACATTTTTTTCATCTCCCAATTTGTTTACTAACTCACACTGTTTTTACTAGACCTAACCAATTCTTGAACTATTCCCATCATATTGTAAAACGTCACCTGCCGTATACAATGCACTAATTTTGCCTGTAAGAATACCCATAACCTTTGTAAAACCTTCTTCCGCTATTATGAATAATACACATAAAGACTAATGAAACTAACCTTCAGCGATGGTGGTGTTGTATTTCTGCGTTATGGCGCTGTACTTCTGCGTTGTGTTGATTTCCCAGCTCCGCTAGGTCTGGCACCATAAATTTCGTTGTGACGTAACGGGGGTCCATAGTAGAACGCAACATCTTCCCATGATTACGATTTTATAAGTGAAAGTTACATTTTACAATCTAACAACAGTGAGGCGTGAATGCATCACTCTAACGCGTCCGAATTCACACTCCTCTCCCTAGCTCATCTTAATTCATTTTTTTTTCTGCACCCTTAATATATATAGTCTTAACTAACTGCTCATCCGAACTGAGCTCGCATATATTTTTGACGATCGTGTTATTTCTACAGTGCACATCTCACGCTTCTCGCCACTATTTTGACGTAGGCATTAATCACGGTCCCAAATCGTGCCTCTTTATTGCCATTTTACTAGTTTCGCGTGCGTCATAGTATATTTCCTTGTTTTGATAATTAGTCCTGTCATTCTTTGCATTGCTTTAAGTGACTTTTTGCACTTAGTTTAATTAAACGGCACGATGTCTTAAACTAACCACTTATAACCAATTATTAGTAACCAATTTTTATTTAACCGAAAACTACTAACAAATTTATTATTTACAAAAAAACTAATGTAATATGGTAATATTACATTACACGAGCTCCAGAGGTGGCAGTCGTGCTCTTTGAAAACTATGATGCACCAAATGTACACCTTTAAGGACAAAACTAACAACCGTTATGACAAAGTGCGCGTACTCCTATTATTTCCCTTTGCTGAATGTATATAACGTCGACTCATGGACCTGAATTATTTAGTATGTTGCTCTAACTTACGATGCCTAATACATTAACTTCAATGCGTTTTGAAGTCATTTTAGATGTGTAAAGATAGCTTACTTGTCTTATCTGTAGCACTGGACACATATATATTACAACAATGCTACTAGTAGCATAAAGACGTGCCACCCTGAAATGTAGAAAAATACGCCATGGCATGTATTTTTGACAATTTCAGCGGGAGGGGATCCCGTGCCCGACAACCACCCCCCCCCCACTCCAGAGCCACCTGTTCTCTTAAGATGTAAAGGTGACACAGAATTGAGACGTTGCAGAAAATAAGTTAAAGCCCCTACAACAGAATTGATGTGCAATAGTCTGTCCATTGGTGGTCCTAGCTGGATTCGTGTACAATAGCCTGCCCACTTGTGCTCCTACCTGGATTCATGTAATAGTCTGTCTACTTATCTTTCTTGCTGGATTCGTATACAGTTCATTTATGTTCCTAGCTGGATAAATGTCCGATAGCTGCTCATTTGTGTTCATAGATGGATTCATGTACAATAGCCTGTCCACTAATGTTCCTAGTTGGATTCATGTACAATAGCCTATCCACCTGTGTTCCTAGCGTGATTCATGTACAATAGTCTGCCTACTTGTGTTCCTACCTGGATTAATGTACAATAGTCTGTCTACTTGAGCTCGATCAATGTAGAATAGTCTGTATAATTATTTTTCTTGCTGGATTCGTGTACAGTAGTCTGTCCACTTGTGTTCCTAGCTTGATTCATTTACAATAGTCTGCGTACTTGTGTTCCTTCCTGGTTTCATGTAGAATAGTCTGTCTTGCTGGATTCGTGAACAGTAGTCTGTCCACTTGTGTTCTTAGATGGATTATTTTACACCAGTCCGTCCATTTGTGTTCCCAATCCTGTAACGCAATCGGTAGGGCGTCGGCTCTAGGTGAGGAAGGTCCCGGGTTTGATCGCAGGCTTTACATGATGTTTTAAGACGTTTGGCTAAATCGTGCAAATTTTCCGTTGAGCAAATGGTGTACAATTAAAATAAATATGTTGTGTGTATGTATGTGTTGAATTTTGTACTTTATCTAAATTATTTATAAAAGTTAACAATATCTATAGGAAATCATGTCTTAGAACGATCATAAAATAGTAGAAGTAGTGTTTATTAAACCTATAACACTCCTTCTCGCCATTTTCTCTAGTGTGAAAGAAGGAGCCGTAAATATCTTGGGATAAACTTGGTATAAAGATTGCGTTGATTCATTTTGCTCCTCGCGTAATCTGTCAATTGGGCAGTCCGATAACTCGGTTACTTCCCTTGAATTCAAAGGGAGGCTACTCGTCGCCGAGCCTCTGGGGACTAAGTAAAGAAAAAAAGATGGCGGACACGGACAAAGAAATCAACGAAGATTTGTGTAAACAACTAAGAATTAGACCATTTCAAGCTAACAGATTTAAAGAAGGACCTGGCGAATCGTCGTTTGGCTGGATCCTGAAGGAAATATCAGCTAATCGAGCGAATTATCGGCGTTTACAAGCTAGATATTACTGGCAATTATGAATTGAAAAGGAGAGACCAACTCGAGAAGAATTAGTAACACTTCACCCTCCCTTAACTGGTAACAGGTCGCCCTTGATCGGTAACAGTTCGCCCTTGATCAGTAACATGTCGCCGTCGTATATAAGTGTATACGTCAAGCAAAAGCGTATACTTGTTAACTTATTTATAATTATTTCGACACAATTCACATCAATTTGTATTTGTTCTCATCGGCTTCATATGCATTATGAGTACTTCGTATATAAGTGTACCATTTCCACGCGTTAAATGAAGGGGGAAAATGGCGTCAAGTAAAGTTTATAATTGATTTAATTTGTTATATAGTGTATAATATATATATAATATTTTATAAGATATGCATACGAATACAATTAGTTGGTTGCCGTCTTAGTCGACTTCTTCATACTGTATTGCGTACGTTGCGAGATTGAATCACTGACTAGTCTTTTAATTGCAAGCACTTATATACGTCTATGACGGCAAGCATCAGTTAAGATCATGGTGACTAATTATCAATCAAGATTAGTGCTGACGCTATCATCATAATAATGACTAGGCAAAAATCAATTAACAATCACACACTGACCAATTTATTAATTTTAATTTTTATACATCTCAATTAATTATGATTTTATAAAACAACGAATAATTGATATTTTCCAACAAAATTGGATATCCGCGATAAATAATTCCAATCGATTACACGCATATAGTCTATTCAAAACGACGTTAACCTATGAAACATATTTAGATGAAATAACCGAACCAAGATATAGAGTTGCGTTAACAAAGTTTAGAGTTTCGTCGCATCAACTTGCAATAGAAAAGGGTCGTCATAGTAATACAGCTAGAAGTGAACGATTATGTAGAAATTGTAATATGAACCAAATCGAAACAGAATACCACTTTTTACTAATTTGTCCAAAATTTTCTCAACTACGCTCCCTTTACTTGAAAAGATACTATTATACATGGCCAACTAAACAGAAATTTGCTTTGTTAATGAAAACAAGATCAAAAAATGTTATTAGAAACGTTTCAAAATATATATACTTTGCAAACAGTTTGAGAAACTAATATCTTTATGTTGCTCTTCAGATAAACTAATGTCTCTAACCCATGTATCCTATCATTTGTCACAATTACATGTATGTTTATAATGCCTTGCTATAAAACATGTATGTTTTAATGCAATAAAAATTTGTATTGTATTGTATATACGTCTATGTCGGTAAACATTAATCAAGATCACACTGACTAATTATCTATCAAGATTAGTGCTAATGGTATCATCACAATAATGTCTGTAGGCAAACACCAATTAACGTTCACGCTTATGTGCAATTATAAGATAACTGCGTACTCAAGTCATCTTGAGTGTGACAACCTTATTAAAGTATTTGCAACAAAATATGTATGCAACTAAGTAACATTAAAATCCTTGCAACAGCGGAATTTTATTTAAATATAAATTATGAAATAAATAAACCACGTACACAGTATAATGATATTATTTTAGGTCGCAACATTGCATTTAAATCAAGGAACAGTGACAGCTCACATATTGTACTGGGAGGATCAGAATTTTTTGTTTGGTTAAAACAATTTTAAAATATGAAAAATAAAAATATAATAATTTACGATGCTAATAATACATTGTTAATAATAATAAAGAATAAGGAGACAAAAGAAGCATACATTTAATGTGAATGGTGTCAAAATAATAAAAAAATAATAAGTTTACATTCTTTTTACCTAATTTCTTAAAGATTTTTAAGGGCGAAGATTGGCGTATACACTTATATCAGAAGAGCGTATAAAGTGTATTAAGACTAAGAAAACAAAAACAATGTGAATGGTTATAAATAAATTAACCAATTTACTTTTTTTCTTGATGTATACACTTATATCCGAAGGCGACATGTTATAAAGTAAGGGCGAACTGTTACCTATCTAGGGCGAGCTGTTACCAATCAAGGGCGAACTGTTACCAGTTGACGGAGGGCGAAGTGCTATAATACCATCGAAATGCGTCGCAGTCGCTTGTTTTGAGAAAATCGATGCCATGAAACAGTTCTGTTTTCGACCACCTTCCCGCTATAAACACCTTTAAATATTCAGCAATATTTCGGCGATTTCCATTTTGGTTTTGTTTCTTTCTTTAATTAACTTTCCATGTCACTCGATGTGTGTGTTATACACGCTGATACAATTTCTTCTTATACCCCGGAAGTTTTAATGCGCATGCGCATTCGGAGAGTACTCAAGGGCAGACAACTTAGTTATCGGACTGCCCAATAACAGTTTACCAAATTCATATTAGATCAGGTCTTAGAATTACAAAAAATGTTAGATCAGGGCCTAAGATAACAAAAAAATGTTAGAAATAGCGATTTGAAGAAGAGACCGCCATCTATAGTGTTTTACATAAGCCGCTTCAAAGACGGGATTCATGTGAAAACACAACTACAAACACATTTCACACATCAGGTATACAGATCATTATTAATTTACAAGTTTACACCAAAATTAAGTCTAAAAACATCATGTACATGAAGATTATGGTGACTGGAGAACTCGCGCCAAACCACCTCGTGCCAGGAAAAAGTCGCCCCAATAATGGACAACTCCTCCCATATATACACTATGCATATATGCATATGCTTCGAGGTATTTGTATGGTGGGGAGTTAATTGCTGTTTGCCATTTGTAATTATGTTTCTTTTAAAGAAACATATATATTTTTTATTTTATGTTTACATAGCACCTGTAGCTTTCATTTATTCATATAAATTATTTATATTCATATATATATATATATATATATATATATATATATATATATATATATATATATATATATATATATATATATATATATATATATATATATATATATATATATATGTGTATGTTTGCATATATATGTATGTATATATATATATATATATATATATATATATATATATATATATATATATATATATATATATATATATATATATATATATATATGTATGTATGCAAACATACACACATACATGCACGTACACATACATGATTATTGATACAATGAAAAAATCAGAATATGTCAGTAGGAAGTGTAGCACATATTTTATGATAAGTATAAAGATGTTGATTTTTGCGTTCATATCAACAAAGTACCTTTTTCATACATACTGATGCCTGGTGAGTGAGCAAATAGATTACTCGTCTACTCCAACTCCAACTTCATCAACAGGTGCAAAAACCGTGGATGTAGCTGACATCTCGGAGAAGGCGGAGTGGTAACCAAGGTATGACTGATTGATAAATAATGAGTGTCTAATTGCTAGTGACTAATAACTAATTGTTGATTGGTAATCAACATAACTGTAAACACAATTGCTTGAATCATTCAAGATTATTCCCAGCTTTTCGCCTCCTTTCCGTTCGACGGATAAATGCGAAAAGTTTATTTTTATGAAATACATAATATCGCCTTATATAGCAACTAATTTTAAGTCGGAATAAATGAATAAGTTAATTGCAACATAATTATAACAACGACTTTATAATGAGTCATTGTTTGCTCACACAACAATCAAAGCAAAACCCCTTTTCTCGAAATTCCTTTTTACCTTTTAGAAAAATCGTAACAACTTCCGTGCCTTTCCCAACAAAAATGGCGAGTCGGTAAGACGTTAGATTGATGTGTTTTCCCTTTAGAAATACTTTTGGAGACGGAAATTTTACATAAAACGGGGAAGGCTTTGGCCGTCAATAGGTAATGCGTATGGAGCGTGTGGTTAATGGGATATATTCAATTCCAAAAATGAAAATATATACCCGTCCGACCAAAATGTCGGTTCCCTCTGCATAGCGCGATCTTGAATTTTGCTGTAACCATGCAAATTATCAGCGAAATTAGCCTACCAGCGAGTGAGGATCATGACAAGAAAAAGCATTGATGCGAAGCATCAAAGGGCGACGCAACAATGAAAAATAATATTTATTGGAAATTTAGATATGACTGATTTAAGTTATTAATTAAACATTAACATCACTGAAATAATTTAATTCTGATATTATATATCAGGCTACTTATATGTACAACTACAATCCTAGAAAAGGGACAAACATGTCTTCATTAACAAGTATAACCGTCAGATGTACATGAGTGTTTAAAAGATTAAAAAGTAAAAATACCTCCTCTGCGTGGAAGTTACAAACAAAGAATAAATACAAATAAATAAAAGAACACCATTTTCCGAATTAGGACCCGTATGTTGAGAACGTTTAAATCGCGGCACTTCAGAAATTCTAATCACCTCGCCCATTTTTGCTCGCCTATTCTCTATTAATGATCCTAATCAATAATAAAAATAATTAACTTTTGGTATTGATCGATATTTTTTGCTTGTTTAAATGTTTTGTGTGTTATATTTATTGTTAAAACATAGAAGAAAAAAGTCACAGAAAAATAAGTTTGATTGCGAAGGGATTCGATCTCTGTAGACCGTAAACATCAGGACAAGTCCATAACCACTGCACTATTCCACGATTGTAATGTGTGTGTAAGTACAATTGATATTTTTCATAACGTGTCGCTACAGACCCTATCGATCTATTTTTTAGAAATAGAGAAAAAAGTAAATTTTAAACGAATAACCTATAGTTTTCATAAGATTTATAAACAAATTAAGGATTAAAGACTCTGAAATGCATGTTAGAAATTGATAATCGTCTTTACTATTTCTTGTTAAGCATTCTATAAGACATATAAAAGTAAAGACAATTTTTACCAGCTTAAACTTGAGATATGCGATTTTTAAGATTGTACCCCTCGTTTCGGATATAACCTGAAAAATGACAACAACTGACGACACAAAATCCTCTATAATTTTGCCAAATGAATAAATAAATTATTTGGATTTATTCCTTAAGAAAATAGGCAAAATGGATTTTTATGAACAACATCCTAAAAGCACAAGTATTTTTTCACTTTATTTTCAGATGTGTGATTTTCCAGCTAAAATGACTATAAACATTTATCCCAAGAAACCTATATATAAATTATCTACACTGTATAAGTGACAAAATATAAAAAAAGAATAACTTTTATACCACGTAGTTATTTCACAAGATACTGGTTTATAACTATGGTGTCAAATTTCAGGGGAGTTAATCTAACATTAATTTGTAGAAAATGTTTAGCTTTCTTCACAAACATGAACTTATGCCTTTTTTAAAAGTTAAATAATGAAATTATTTGAGAAAATAGCCAGAAACTGATTTCCTCTCATTTTTTAAATGCTAACAATAACAGGAGTATTGTCAGAGAATGTGACAAATGGTCTCGGCTGCAGCTTTGATGCCGGATAATTGGATGTAACTCCAAAAAGTCATAAAATCAAGAGTTCCTGTGCACTGCATGAAGTAAATTACTGTGTACTTTTTTCTAAAAGATAAGCTAGGTTAGGCACTATAGTATCAAGTGTTCTTTTAGTGTAACACGAGGTAAGCTTTCACTATTTTTCGATGTAAAGGTAGAATGCAGTCCATCTTCTCCATCATATGCGTATATTATCCTGAGATGTTCCAGGTCGAGTCGCGATGCTGCTATATGTTCTGCTGTTGGCAGTTTACAGACACTACTGGCTACCAGACATGTCAGTGATTGAAGATTTTTTGCCTTTTCCTAAGACGACAGAAGATGATGGTACAATGCTTCTACAGAACAAGAGAATTTGAGAACATCTGGAAATAATGTGCATGAGTGCTGGAAGAGTTTCACCAAAGTGCGCACATCTTCCACAGCATCATGTGCATTGTACTGAATGCACAAAATATCACGTGCCAGATCTTCCTGTTTGTAGCTACCTCTGTTAGCGTTTGTCTTACGAAACAAGGATAATGAATTCACACAACCAGCAACACTGGCAAAAAAGTCGCCCAACTTGTTAATATTTGACACTGCTGACAGAAGGATAGAGGAGACCAACTTCCTGCTATTGTGTGCCACCAACACAACTTGATCAAACCTTTTCAGCCACTTAACAAACTTGTCAACAGCACATGGTATACTCACAGTTTCTACTGTAGCCCCATTTACATACGTAACACCATCGGCCACACTTATTCCAGTTGTCTGTTGCGCTCCATGCGAATTGGTTCCTTTGGCAGCACATACGTGGAAAACTTGCTACCACTATCTACCTCTCTAGCAGCCATCTGTGTTACATGTGGCTTTCTTCCATTACAAACTGAAAGCATAAATAAAATTCATATCTTAAATAACACCCACAAAAAATCATAATTGTCATCTCAGTCACATAAGTGGTCTTTATTTACAGATACTGGTAGAAAAATTATGAGAATAAACTCTTTTTACTGAACTATATTAATCAAAGCCCTACAATATATATTGAAGAGATGTTCAAAAGTGTTGTAAACAAAGCCAATAAACCATGTCTTTTATTTAAAATCTCAATGTATGCTAACATACTTATTGAGATCTGATTTTCTCAATGGACTTCCCTGCCCGTCTCTCTATCTTTTTCAGATTGGTGTTGCTAATAGCTGGAATGTTAAGTGCCACTAACATGTGGTTTACTTTTTGTGGACCTCCTAGACTGTCAATCATAGCTGTAAAAGAAACGAACTGATAAGCATGGCATCTGGGACTAACAATTATGTTTAATTTATGTAAGCATAACAGTAAAAAAAGACTGGGTGGTGGATGTTGTACACCTCTAAAACAATAACTTATTGTTTAATTAATTAGCACAATAGTGTTTTGCTGGTCCAGAAGATTGTGAAAAAAGTAAGAGGACGTACTTACCACTGAAGCCCAGTTGTTCAAGTAAATTCAATGTATACATGTCAAAACAAAATATTGTATGCCAATGCAAACGTGTTTATTTTGTTATCACAAAAAAAAGAGAAAAATACTAACTCGTATATTGGTACGAAATGTTTTGGGCAGAGAAAAGGAGTTTTATTTCAATGGCAAGGTAACAAAAAAATCAATAACTAACATAATCAGATGCTCTATGTATCTGTTATGCAAATCAATTCTTACCTGTTCCAAGCTTTGTAAAAAACACGGCAAAACTTCATCTGACCATCTTTCCATATGGCACAGTGTTCACATGTCAACAGTCGCAATTTAAATATTTAATATAATATAAATAACCCTCCAATCATTTCTTTAGTTCCCCATTGGCACTATCTGAACACAGTGGAATCGGCCTGAGTCTACATAAAGTACAAAATTTAAGTTCTTCAACCAACACGGAGAATTCGACCATTCTGCGTCCTATTTTCCAACGTTCATTCTCCTTGGGCGAACTTTCAATGTCCACATAATCACAAACACGGTCACTCACAATGTAAGTATAATCTTGTTTTCCATTAATTTCCTTTTTGACAGTGCTTTTGGGACATTATTGCTAAATCGACCGCGGCGATCACGTCTTTTCGACTCCATTTATGCAAACCGGATGTCGCGATCACGTGGTATTTTACTATGGTCACATGGTCGGAAACATGGTGTTCAGAGGGTCTACGAAATTACACGGAAAAATACGAATTTCCAGAGTCCGTAATCTTTTATACAAAGAACAACTTTACATATAACAATAATTATAAATACTTGCTATAGTTATATATAAAAAGAACGTCATTTACCGAAATAGGACCCGTACGTTGGGAATGTGTAAATCGCGAAACTTCCGGAATTCGGAAGGCCTTGTCCATTTTCCCTCGACCATTCTCTAGCTGGAACGAAAATGTCCGAGGACATCGTTCGCATGTACAAATTTTTTCAACATTCCATATATAGGCGTCGCGCTCCAGCGCGTCGCCAATAACAAGAGTCTTGATGCAAGAAGTGTTTAGGAGCATACTTTCTGCATAAACAAAAGCAACGAGTTAACACATAATGTGCAATAAATCTTTGTTAATTAATGGGAAAGAAATCACATACGATGATTATAAAAGCAAAAACAGAGTTAGAATTGAAGTTTAGCAGCTATTTTCTCTGGATAGATGAAAGTGTAAAGAGCGGGCCCATTAATACAACTAGCACGGTTCTAGATAGTTTTCTCTATTTGAAGAACAAATCTCTAAATTTAGACCTAAAATGATGAAAATGTTGATTTTATTGAATAATATCAATAAAGGTCATATAAAAACAAACAAAACATTCAGTTTATGTTACGTAGATTACAAATCAGTTTGAGTACACTTTTAGTAGTTAAATTCCAACTGGTTCCCCACATTTTTGAACGAGTGGACGCAGTTTGTTTTGCACTGGGAAACGAGGTTTATTGACCCATTGGTAATTTCCGTGTACTGCTATCGAAATTTTATTAAGCATCATCTGCAGTTAGCGTAAAGCGATAATTCAGTTTTGGATTTATTACCTTTAACACACTTAATTTCATTTAGTAATTACTAAACGATCTTATTTCCAAAGTCCAAAGCCTCGATTACGATTACTTCCCTTTAAATCACAAATTTTGCTGCAGCTTGCGTGATGTCAGCAACCAAAATGGTGTATCACAGTCAGCTCGTTGCGTTGTCCATCGTAAATATTGTATTTAATTTCACCGGAAGTGAAAAAATGTTTGGCAAAAACGACGGATCTATTTGTAAAACAGAAGTGAAAGTTGACTAGCGCTCATTTTTGATCCATTAACACCAATGTAGCATTATTGCTTTTGTAAGCTTTTGATATATTGATTATGGGTAAGCAATGAATTACACATGCAAGCCCCGTTTCTTAAAAAAATTCGACGGCTTAAGACATAGCTAATGTTGAAAATGAGAATAGTCTGTATTTCGGATGTTTAGACTAATATGACGCAGTGATTTCTTCCTTCATAGAAGAGTTGTTTCAAGTGCACATTCAATAAATTATTTAAAACATCAGTTTATAAGAGTGACACTCCCGAGTATACCTGAAATCAAACTAATTTTAGAATGCAAAAATATAAGATTGTTATTCTTCTGTTATACAGATTGTAGAAATCTAGGAATTGTCTTCATTAGTACTGAGTGCACCCAGCATTCAGAGGTTTCAGGCAAGGTTGTTCAACGACAGAATAACAGATTAGAGGCATGCCCATCTGGACCAAAGGTGATGTGACTTGATTCTAGGATGACCTGATATCTCCTTGAGAAAGTGGCTGAAGTTTGTCATAACAAATCACCATGCTGTTCGTCACGTGTTACTAAGTCTGAACATTGAATCAGATAGAACAAGAACGAAAAAGTTTATATAACACTATGTGTTCACAAGACCACACCCCTTTGTAACAATTAAACAGTTAAGGAAATTTTTGTTGTTTTTTTCACATTTTTTATGAAAATAAAATAAATAGTTATGAAATAAATATGTCATTCAGAACAATAAAATAAGAGTGTGTGCAAGTGGTGTTTTTTAACAGATGGACATCAGCTCTTCTATGAATTAAAGATATAGTTAACATTGTATTGTGACCATTTTGCTTTAATTAAAACAAAATATGTGTTCAATTAGGTAAAGCGCCTTGATCAAATAAAATGTACATACCATTTTATTAGAACTGAACATTCAAATATACAAGCTCATTTTTCGATCAAGATTAAAAGTTGTAGTCTGTCTGTGTTCTATAAGTAAATGCCTTAAGTTATTTGTCGTAAAGTGCCATGTTATTAATTGTTTTTGATGTTTAAGTTTAAAATGCATAGAATCTTGTTAATATGTGTGTTGTTTTAACTAATTATTTACATTGCATATTAACGTAAATCACTAAAGCATAATTATCTTTATTTAAATCGCTTTGAGTGGCATTTTGTATCTTTCCACTTTTTGACAACACTGTTACAAATTTCTGTCATGGACAATAACATACATTCATGTCATTGCCATGTGTATCAGGTAGAGTGTACCTAGTGATAATGTTTGTTTTCATAAAAAAAACTGGTAAAACGTATAGGAAGAAGTGTTTCCTGTATTTTCATTTTTTTCCTCAATTCTTTTTTTTTAAAATAGTATTAATATTCAGACATAAAAATCACTTTTGTATTTTTTTTGCCATACCAACAGCATCTGTTTATTCGGAAATTTTAATAGTCGAAAATATGTTTACATTATCCATCTACTGAAATACAACATAAATGTGTGAATTTCCTTTTCTATATAAACTAGTAGTTGTTTTAATGAAGCCAATAAAGTGTATTATTGAACTTGATTTCTGTCTTTTAAATTGTTTATGTTTTAAAAAGATGTGTTTTACTGAAACTGGGATAGTTTCATATCTTTCAAGCCAGCCACCAGAACTCAATTTCGCCCAAATACCACATGAAGACCCAAAATTCCCCTGCGGTGTAATGTTTCTATACAAAGAATGGACACAAACCTACACGTTTTGGTGAATACCTTATATTAAAGCAGATATTATTTATTTCAGATCATTTTGAGAGTGAATAAAGGTTACAGAATTATTTATATACAGCTTTCCACTGGACCTCAACTTTTGTTTAAAGCCTGCTGAAATCCTTACTGTTCCAAAAATACTGAAATTATGGCATCCATCTCCATCCTTACGAATCTGTTATGCAAAGAAGTACTTAATCCAGAGAAAGAAACATTTATAACAAAAGAAAAACATTCAAAATGATGAAAACAAATATACCTTCAAATAGTTTCAACTCAATACTTGAGCAAAAATGACTCGTCAACCTTCATCAGGGTTGAAATGCATGTTGTCAAATATATAGGAGATTTGTGACTTATATAGGCCTACTGGTATATTTACATGTAAATAAAAGATTAAATAACGCTTGAAATAAAGTTATAACATATATTTATGACTTATGTCCATTAATGTCTGTAAAAACGGGAAGTTGATTGGCTAGCCATGTTACTTTATGATTCCTCTTTCCTTTAATTGACAGGCCAATGTGTCTTAATACAGTATTCATGTCACCATTTGTCATCTGCATGATTTCCCTGAATGACAGTGGAAGGCATATCAGTATAAATATAAAATGAAAATATATCATTTAATGTAAACAACAACTGTTAAACTGTCACTGTATGCAAACATTTTATGTCAGGTTTGGGTGACCAAAAAATTCATTAGCGTCGATGATAATACTAATAATACCCCTTTAATCATATGTATGGGTTTTATCGCGTGTGTGATCAGTGTAGAACCAGCTCAGCCGGAACATCCATTTGCTTTCGATCCATTAGGTTATTTATGTACAAGATGCAACCAGAGTAGCTCAAGATCAGACAGCACCAACATGTCAGCAGATCTGGATCTAAACCAGCCGCACAATGCAATAAAACATGTATATGTGGATTAAAGGGGAAGCATGGAACTTATTTATTTATCTCTCAGATTGCACTAATGTGCATTTTAATGCTAGTTTTATTCGAAATCGTAATGGATACGCAATGATACATAGATGCAAAGAAGTGTGGTTATCAGACTTTACGTGTTGGTGTAAGACCGTGTATAAATATTCCAAAGAAGGCTTGTCCTCAGACCATCGGATCTTACGTATTTATTAAAAGCAGACCGCACTAATTTATATGAAGCCTCCATCACCATAGTGACCAGGGGAAGCAACTCCAGACTATGATGGTGACCCGCTTTTCGCTTGCGGTGTAGAGCAAGGCCGGGCCGAACAACAAATTCGGAATAACTTCCGTTGTATAGCTCAACAAAAATGGCGAGTCGGTAGGACATTTGAATGATTTTCAATGTTAAAATAAGTTTGGAGACAGAAATCGAACATAATATCGTTGAAATACCATTAAGTGTATGCAAGTGTTAAAGGATTGCTCTAAGTGATCTTCCAATATTCAGCATTTTCAGCCAGATCGAGTGTTTCATCTGAACTTGGATCCGCTTTTGGTAATATGCATCTTTTTCCGTATTGTGACAACTTGTGTGCAGGATGGGTTCCTGTGCTACTGTCAACATGCATTTGAAATGTTTTGATAAAATTTATTGAATAGGTAGGATAAACCTCACTATCCGTATCTACATAAACATGGTATGCAAACCGTGTCCCGCTTTGTTTAACAATCGATTTTATTTGAGTTCACAATGAATTGACAGCCATGCTGTGACGTCATCAAGGCTATTCACCCCTTACAATGTTATGTTTGTTTGTTTGATTTGTATGTTTGTTTTATTTGTGTGTGTTTTTTGTTACATCGCACCAACACAGTCATGGCCATGTTATCAACGTCTAGTTAAGTATTTGTCAAGGAATACGCTAGACTTAAGCTATGTAGAACCACTGGCGCACCGCAGGTTAGCTGGAAAACCTCCCCACTTGAAAGTTATCGCCCCAACCAGGAATCGAACATGTATTTAGTTATTTAATATATTTAATTGCTTAAAATATAAAAATTTTGTTAATATTATAATTAGAAAAAAACAAACCCACAACATTGTTAAAGAACATTTTTTGTTTTCTTTTTCAAACATATTTTGTAAACAGGTAATGGTAAACTGTAGCAAAATAGCAATTCCTTGAATAAAATATATAGGAGAAACAAAGAAAAATCTTTATTGTTTCAAATACATTGACAACAAAATAACAGAAAAGAAGTGAATACTTTTAATGATATCACTGCATGGTTGCAGTGCATTCGAGAAGTAAAAGAAGGACAATTACATTTACCAATTTCGCTGTTGTTGAAGTTTAATGATTTACTTTGAGATGGTAGTGGGTGGAGATATCTATTTTCATACATATATCATAACTGATTTAGGCACGACATGGTAAATATTTACAATACAATTTCTTACGATTTGGTGATTGGCTAAGAATTATTTTTGTTACATCGGACTTACACAATCAGCCATATTGGAGCCGCCCAGCTAATTATTGATGAAAAAGGACCCAGACCTATAGTATGTGTAGATACAACTGGAGTACCGTAGGCTAGATGAAAAGACTTCCCTCATGAAAGTTCTCACCCAGACTTGGACTTGAACCCTCACGGTAAGGGACTAAGTAGTCACAAGTAATCGACTCTGATCGCTCAACCACGAGTGCCCCTTCTTAGTGGCCTGGCATACCTTGTTTATATATGGACAGAGGTGTTGTTTTTTGTCTACTGACGACATTTCAGCCTTATGTGGCAGGACCCACAAATTTCTATATTGTTGTATAATAAAAATAACAGCTGCGCATATATTTTGAACCATTCGCTTATTTGCAGTGTTCTGCAAAGGCCGTAATTTTGCATAATTCTCTCTAAAATAATATAAATGTTGTATAACATTAGACCCCGTTGCAACAAATATCACATACATATTTGCTGAGGTAATACATTATTTTACCGAGCCGAGAAGCTATGTCACATTGAAAATAATTGGTTCTTTTTTAATGTATTTACAATGAGATTGCAACTCTTGACCAATATTATTGATCACATTATAATTACATAGTGCGCTAGTCTTAAAAGACCAATGGAAACATATTTTGTTATTTTTGTTAACAATTTTGACAAATAACAAAATTCTTAAAGCAGTTATAATAATCTTATTCCATGTTCTCTGCCTTTGAATCCATACAATCTGTCTATGTTTTCAATTATGTTTATGAACAGCTGATGAAATATAGATTTTTCTTCGGTAAGCTTAATTTAATTAAAGACATTTTTATTGTTGGCAGTCTATGCAGAAAAACACCAACAAACTAGATAACTGTCTGAAAGATAATATATGTAAAACAACATCATTGCAGCACGGTGGAACCTTCTAGCAAATTTAATTAAACTTTTTGCAGTCAGCCAACTGGGTTTTAATTTGAATACTTAAATAATGACTAGGGTAATGTTAACTGTTTATTATTTTAGTTCACCAGAGCTTATGCTCAGTGTGAGCAATTGTGATTGCACATCTTTTGTTGTCACACGTCCGGTGCAACTTGTCTGTCAAAACTATTTAAACATCTCATCTGAAATCACTGGAACATATTCAACCAATTGTTTGCGGAAGTTTTGGCAAACGGCAGAACCAAAAAGTTGTTTTAAAGAATTTTGCTCTATTAAAAAACGTGGTCATCAAGGGCATGGTCATTTTGCATATATGGGTATATTTTTTTGGGAAATCTTTTTGTCAGAAACCACAAAAGCTAGGACCTTGATATTTGGTATACCTGTTCATAGAATGGCCCTTTGCCAATATTGTTTTAAAAAGTAAGTACCATACATGTATTCTGTCTAAAACATGGCCGCCAGGGGCGTTGCCATTTTCCATATATCATATGGACATTGCCATTCAGGTCTGTTTAAATATTGCTGATATTTATTGCTAATTTTGTCTATAAGTCTCTGGCACTCAGCTGATCGATATAGGACCATCATAGTCCTCTTGTTGTTATGTTTAGAGGGGCTGTACAATTTCTTTGTTCCTTTGATTTTGAAAGTGCACCCTATAGTATTTTATACTTAATGGATCGTATCTCATTTACTTTTGATACCCTCGACAGAACACAGCAAATGTATTGCGAGTCCTAGGTCAAATAAACTTAATTTCCTATGCATTTCACACTTTAAACTACAAGCTTGATTTCTTTTTATAAATTTATCCAAAACATTACTTTTCTGGATGTCACTTTGTGTTGTTTATATCTAAACAATAATTTCTTACATATAGCAACACTAGTAAACAGACGTACGTTTGCATGTCTTGACACACAGGTTAACCGTAGCCCGTGGATTTGGATAAGAGGATTCAATGTTATTGCCATTGAGCAGATGAGCTTAAGGTTAGCGACAGTTGTATCTTTGTTAAAATGTTGTAGACTTTTCCCTATTCTAGATTTCTTAATGACAAGCCTGTTTACTCTCTATTAATAGTGTGTTTACATCTTTTTTGTTGTAAACATGCTGAGCAAATGGTGCATATACTTCCTGTAAACTGTGACAATGTTGAGTTATTCGTGTTAATCTCATGAACTTTTTTGTTATATGTCCCCGCCTATAAAAGCTAATTGGCAAGTATTAATGAAATCATACAATAGATTTGCTGTAAAACTGAATGCGAAACTCAGGTAGATGTCATTTATTTAATATTCTTTTAGACAAGTCAGATAGAGTGCAAATCCTCTGTCCGTCATACACACGTCAGTAGCACAATTTGACAAACCCCAAACTATTAGGATATCCACGACCTATAGCATACAAACTATTCACTGACAATGCAAGGCCATTTAATTACAAGTATTAACCAATTTAAGATATTGTGATTCCTGTTCTAAATCTCATTGCAAATTGACTATTGTATAGTTACTGACACACATACTGACACGTGTTGTTGAAGCACAGACTTCAGTGTACATACCCTTAAAATCCTTTTATGTATATTATTATAATTGGTTTTGTTAAGCAGTAAAGATGTTATAAAAACTCTGTCATTCATCAAGGAAGGCAACAGAACCAATAGTAAAAATGGCGACAGCAAGGGACACGTGCAAAGGTTCAGATGAATATATTGATGTCATGTGTTCCATTTGTGCCAAGAAGAAAACAGAACAGATTGCGGATTATTATTGTTACGACTGCCGGAAACATCTGTGTACATCTTGCCTAGGGACACATAATGAATTTAATGAAAATCACAATGTAGTGAAAGGACTTGGAGATGCCAAAGATTTACTAACGGAGAGATGTCTAAAACATGCAGATGAATTAATAACATTGTACTGTCGCCAACACAATGAACTGCTGTGTAGGAAATGTCACCTTCTGGAGCACAAGTGAGTTATCTTTACACAATATAATAATATAAGAATAGTTCAAGATTTAGTCCCATATCCCAAGCTCAAGTTAAAAATAAAATAAATGTTGTAAATAGTGGGCCGATCTTTATTTTATCTTTTGCTATCAAATGAAAAAAGGAGGCCAGTCTGTATAACCGTTTGGCTTATAAATCATCATACCTCAATAAGTGTGCTTTCGAAACAAAAATATCATACAACAGTGTGGTTTCTAAATCAACATACCATACTGCAGTGTGCTTTCACAATCAACATACCATACTGCAGTGTTCTTTATAAATCAACATATCATACTGCAGTGTGCATTCACAATCTACATACCATACTGCAGTGTGACTTATAGATCAACATATCATACTGCAGTGTTCTTTCTTAATCAACATTCCATACAAAAGTGTGGTTTTTAAATCAACATATAATAATGCAGTGTGCTTTCTAAATCAACATACTATTCAGCATTGTGCTTTCTTAATCAACATACCATACTGCAGTGTGCTTTCTAAATCAACATATCATAATGCAGTGTGCTTTCTCAACATATTATACAATAGTGTGCTTTCTAAACAAACATACCATACTGCAGTGTGCTTTCTGAATCAACATACCATACTAAAGTGTGCTTTCTGAATCAAGAAACCATACTGCAGTGTACTTCCTTAATCAACATACCAAACAGCAGTGTGCTTTCTAAACAAAAATATCATACAACAGCGTGGTTTCTAAATCAACAGAATATACAACAGTGTGGTTTCTAAATCAACATACCATACTGCAATGTGCTTTCTAAATCAACATACCATACTGCTGTGAGGTTTCTAAATCAACATACCATACTGCAGTGTGCTTCCTAAATCAACATACCATACTGCAATGTGCTTTTTAAATCAACATACCATACTGCAGTGTGCTTTCACAATCAACATACGATACTGCAGTGCGCTTTCACAATCAACATACCACAATAGTGTGCATTCTAAATCAACATACCATACTGCAGTGTGCTTTCTAAATCAACATACTATACTGCAGTGTGCTTTCTAAATCAACATACCATACAGCAGTGTGCTTTCACAATCAGCATACCATACTGCAGTGTGGTTTCTCAATCAAAATGCCATACTGCAGTGCGCTTTCTAAATCAACATATCATACTGCAGTGTTCTTTCTAAATTAACATACCATACAAAAGTGTGCTTACTAAAACAACATACCATACAGCAATGTGCTTTCACAATCAACATACCATACTGCAGTGTGCTTTTACAATCAGCATACCATACAACAGTGTGGTTTCTAAATCAAGATATTTTACTGCAGTGCGCTTTCACAATAAACATACCATACTGCAGTTTGCTTTCTAAATCAGCATACTATTCAGCATTGTGCTTTCTTAATCAACATACCATACTGCAGTGTGCTTTCTAAATCAACATATCATACTGCAGTGTGCTTTCTCAAGATATTATACAATAGTGTGCTTTCTAACCAAACATACCATACTGCAGTGTGGTTTCTAAATCAACATACCATACTGCAATGTGCTTTCTCATTTAACATACCATACTACAATGTGCTTTTTAAACCAACATACCATACTGCAGTGTGCTTTCACAATCAACATACCATACTGCAGTGTGCTTTTTACATCAACATACCATACTGCAGTGTGCTTTCTAAATCAACATACTATACTGCAGTGTGCTTTCTA
Source organism: Sinonovacula constricta (assembly GCA_007844125.1). NCBI lineage: Eukaryota > Metazoa > Mollusca > Bivalvia > Cardiida > Solecurtidae > Sinonovacula > Sinonovacula constricta. The sequence goes on from CM017565.1 coordinate 25,276,726, forward strand.
AATCAACATACCATACTGCAATAAGCTTTCTAAATGAACATACCATACTGCAATGTGCTTTTTAAATCAACATACCATACTGCAGTGTGCTTTCACAATCAACATACGATACTGCAGTGCGCTTTCACAATCAACATACCACAATAGTGTGCTTTCTAAATCAACATACCATACTGCAGTGTGCTTTCTAAATCAACATACTATACTGCAGTGTGCTTTCTAAATCAACATACCATACAGCAGTGTCCTTTCACAATCAGCATACCATATTGCAGTGTGGTTTCTCAATCAAAATACCATACTGCAGTGCGCTTTCTGAATCAACATATCATACTGCAGTGTTCTTTCTAAATTAACATACCATACAAAAGAGTGCTTTCTAAATCAACATACCATACAACAATGTGCTTCCACAATCAACATACCATACTGCAGTGTGGTTTCTAAATCAACATACTATATTGCAGTGTGCTTTCACAATCAGCATACCATACAACAGTGTGGTTTCTAAATCAACATACTATACTGCAGTGTGCTTTAACAATCAACATACATACAACAGTGTGGTTTCTAAATCAACATACTATACTGCAGTGTGCTGTCACAATAAACATACCATACTGCAGTTTGCTTTCTAAATCAACATTCATGTACCATACTGCAGTGTGTTTTCTTAATCAACAAACCATACGGCAGTGAGCTTTCTAAACCAATATACCATACTGCAGTGTGCTCTCTAAACTAATTTACAATACTGCAGTGTGCTTTCAAAATTAACAAACATACTGCAGTGTTCTTTCTAAATTAACATACCATAATGCAGTGCGCTTTCACAACATACAATACAGCAATGTGCTTTCACAATCAACATACCATACTGCAATGTGGTTTCTAAATCAACATACAATACAGCAATGTGCTTTCACAATCAACATACCATACTGCAATGTGGTTTCTAAATCAACATACCATACAACAGTGTGCTTTCTAAATCAACATACCATACAACAGTGTGTTTTCTAAATCAACAAACCATACAGCAGTGTGCTTTCCAAATCAACATACCATACTGCAGTGTGCTTTCTTAATCAACATACCATACTGCAGTGTGCTTTCACAATCAACATACCATACTGCAGTAATCTTTCCAAATCAACATAGCATAATGCAGTGTGCTTTCACAATCAACATACCATACTGCAATGCGGTTTCTAAATCAACATACCATACAACAGTGTGCTTTCTAAATCAACATACCATACTGCAGTGTGCTTTCACAATCAACTTACGACACTGCAGTGCGCTTTCACAATCAACATACCACAATAGCGTGCTTTCTAAATCAACATACCATACAACAGTGTGCTTTCACAATCAACATACCATACTGCAGTGAGGTTTCTCAATCAAAATACCATACTGCAGTGCACTTTCTAAATCAACATTTCATACTGCAGTGTGCTTTCTCAACATATTATACAATAGTGTGCTTTCTAAACAAACATACCATACAGCAGTGTGCTTTCTGAATCAACGTACCATACTGCAGTGTGCTTTCTAAATTAACATACCATACTGCAGTGTTCTTTCTAAATCAACATACAATACTGCAGTGCGCTTTTTAATGCCTACATACCATACAACAATGTGCTTTCTAAACCAACAAATCAGGCAGCAGTGTGCTTTCTTAACCAACATACAATACTGCAGTGCGCTTTTTAATACCTACATACCATACAACAATGTGCTTTCTAAACCAACATATCATGCAGCAGTGTGCTTTCTAAACCAACATACTATTCACCATTAAACATACGAGGAATACAATCCCGGCTAGATGTCTATGAATACAGGAATTACCACAAAGAAAAGTACATTAAAGATGCAAACACGGTTAAGTCATTGTTATCGAGCGTTAAAAAGATGCCACATTATGTTAATTACATGCGGTATAGTTTATAACGTCATCGCGTCTCCGATAGTGCGGTACTTATTTATTTAGCTGTGCATTAAAATATGGTGGGTCTGATTTTCAGCTCACCTGAGCACAACGTGCTCAATGTGAGCTATTATGATACCGCTTTGTCGTCCGTCGTCATCATTTAAGGTTGTGAATACGCTAGAGGCCACAGTTTTCATTCAATATGCATCAAACTTAGAATGTTTGTCTGCATAAAATCTTGGAAGAGTTCATTATTGGGTCACCTTAAATCAAAAAAGAAGGTCACTACGTCAAATTTAAGGCAAAACTTGTGAACACACTAGCGACCACATTTATAGCACAATCTTCACCAAACTTGGTCAGCATATTTGTCTGCATGAAATCTTGGATGAGTTCGTAACTGGGTCACGTGGGGTCAAAAAATAGGTCACTAGGTCAAATTTTAGAAAAAAAGAACACACTAGAGGCCACATTTATTACCCAATCTTCACGAAACTTGATCAGAATGTTAGCCTGCATGAAATCTAATTCATAACTGGTTCACGCCTGCTAAGTATGTATGTCACTAGGTCAAATCTCAGAAAAAGGTTTTGAATACATTAGAGACAACACTTATAGCCCAATCTTCACCAAACTTGGTCAGAATGTATCTGCATTAAATATTGAATGAGTTCGTTATTGGTTCACGTCTGGTCAGTATGTAGGTCACTAAGTCATATCTCATAAAAACCTTGTGAAAACACTAAGAGGCCATACTGATGGCCCAGTCTTCACCAAACTTGGCCTACTGCGAGTGCGTGCTGTTCTACCCAGACATGTTCTTCTGCCACCTTTAAAAAATTTGACCACAATCGGTTGACTGAGATGAACTTAATTGACAGTAATTATATTTATTTTTAGGTCATGCCAAGACCTCCAAAACATCAGGGAATCCTCTGATGAGCTTAATGCTGATCCCGAGTTACAAGCTGTCCCAGCCCAGTTAAAATCTGCTTTAAACCATATAAACAAAGCTATTGAAGTATTGGATAATCACGTGGCTTGCATTCAAAAGAATGGAGACGGCGTTCTTAAAGATCTGGAAGACTACGCTAAGAAACTGTTATCCCGAATTGAGGAGCTGAGAGTGAAGGGTAGAACAGACATTAAAAGTAAACAGGAAGAGCTTCTTTCAGAGGCCAAGCAACATCGACAGGCTTGTGTTCTAACTAAAGATGAAATAAACCTATGTTTAGATAAGATTACAAAGTCAAACGAGTGGAAAGCCAATATGTTTGTTCTTAAGAAAAAGTACCAGACATTACCTCAGAAAGTTGATACTCTTTACAACGATTCAGACAGTTTAATAAAGGGACATCACTTCTACTTCATAACTGACATGAAGATTTTTGACTCTCTCAAAGGCTTCAGTTCCCTCATTAATGAAGTAAGAACGATCATGGCCCGTATTCCAGAGGATAAGGAAGGGTGTTATATCTATGATTGTTGCCTGCTCAGCGACGGGAGTCTGGTCATAGCAGATTTCAACAACAGGAAACTGAAGCGTGTAGACCCGTCAAGCAGAACAGTATCGCAGTACTGTGATACGGATAAACAGCCATGGAATGTTTGCTGTATTGGTCCCAAAGAGATAGCCGTAAGTATAGTTTTTATATCTTACTGGCGATTTAGTTGTGATGTATAATGTGACGCAGTTCATCAGCACGTACATGTCAGCATTTCACCATGACACACACCGTACATTTTAAATGATTTTCATTTTGAATGTCAGCTTGTGTGTTGTGAACTTGGGTGATTTATTTATCTGAATAAAGTAAATAACTTGTATGGGACAATGGATTTGTCTTAACAAGATAAATGTATATCAACTTCCTAATAAGACTTTAAATGTGATCTCCGACAATTAGCCTTTATCTCCTACATGTAACAACATCTTACCCAAGTTCTGGGGACTTTGTGCATAATTGGTGCAAAACGATACTTTAGTTTAAGAAAATGGCATTACCTCTATCGTAGAGAGAGTACACATTTGACTATATATCACTTGAACAGTTCATTATTTCTAAATCGTAAATAGGCACGGCGGGGATTCCAGCAAAAGATAGATGACGTCAGAGCTGATAACCGAGTTAATCATGTGACGTGATCTCAACAGCACGTAGTCACCTTGTTTCCTTAGTTTAGAAAAATAACCAACTGTGCAGTTTGGCTTAGGTAGGAAATACATTTAGCAAGTGTGGAGTTATTTTTTATAATTTTCACATGAATGTAGGGCACCAATACATAGAATTTTGCGGAATCTTTCAAGGTAACACTATTTTTTGTTGAGAGAAAAAAATGGTCGAAATCTGTCGAGTACCATCTTTAAAGTTTAAATGTAATGTTTTGCTTATAAGACAAGCCATACGGTCATCATCCATATACATTCTCATTGAAGCTTTGGTCAAAGGCTAAATCCCTAGTAACCCGCTACGCAGAGGCGGCATTGGGTGGCCACTGGTGTTACAAATCTGCTACTGTAAACTGTTAGTAATGGAACCATAACAGTATGTAAACTGTTCATAACGAAACCAAAACAGAATGTAAACAGTTAATAATTGAACCAAAACAGTATGCAGACTGTTAATAAAAGAACCAAAATGGTATGTAAACTGTTAATGATAGAACCAAAAACAGTATGTAAACTGTTAATAAAGAAACCAAAACAGTATGTAAACTGTTAATAATTGAACCAGAACAGTATGTAAACTGTTAATGATAGAACCAAAACAGTATGTAAACTGTTAATGATAGATCCAATACAGTATGTAAACTGTTAATAATGGAATAAAAACTGTATTTAAACTATTATTAAAAGAATCGAAACAGTATGGAAACTGTTAATAATGGAACCAAAAACAGCATGTAAACTATTAATGATAGAACCAAAACAGTATATAAACTGTTAATAACGGTACCCAAACAGTAAGTAAACTGTTAGTAATGGAACCAAAACACTATGTAAACTGTTAATGATATTACCAAATCAGTATGTAAACTATAAATAATGGACCCAAAATAGTATGAAAAATATTAAAAATGGAACTTAAACAGTATGTAAACTGTTCATAATGGACCCAAAAGAGTATGTAAGCTGGTAATATTGGAACCAAAACAGTATGTAAACTGTTAATGGTAGATCCAACACAGTATGTAAACTGTTAATAATGGAACGAAAACATCATTTAAACTATTAATAATGGAACCAAAACAGTATGGAAACTGTTAATAATAGAACGAAAAACAGCATGTAAACTATTAATGATAGAACCAAAACAGTAGGTAAACTGTTAATAACGGAACCAAAGCAGTATGTAAACTGTTAATAATAGAACCAAAATCAGTATGTAAACTGTTAATGATAGATCCAAAACAGTATGTAAACTGTAAATAATGAAATAAAAACTGTATTTAAACTTTTATTAATAGAATCGAATCAGTATGGAAACTGTTAATAATGGAACCAAAAACAGCATGTAAACTATTAATGATAGAACCAAAACAGTATATAAACGCTTAATAACGGTACCCAAACAGTAAGTAAACTGTTAGTAATGGAACCAAAACAGTATGTAAAATGTTAATAATTGGACAAAAACAGTATGTAAACTGTTAATAAAAGAACCAAAACACTATGTAAACTGTTAATGATATTACCAAAACAGTATGTAAACTATAAATAATGGACCCAAAATAGTATGAAAAAATATTAAAAATGGAACTTAAACAGTATGTATGTGTCCCCATTCCTCATCCATTTATACGAAATAGACTCATAAAGAAAGAGCGGATGCAGTAGTTGTAAAATGTCTATGAGAACTGCTCAATAGATTAATTTAAGTTATTTATGCCCCAGAACAATGGAAGTAAGTAATAATAATGAGGAGAATGGCGGACAATGAATTAATGCATACAACCAGGATTGAAAATTTATACTCTTTTGGTTTAATTGTTAACAGATCCATTATAAACAGTTTACATACTGTTTTGGTGCTATTACAAACAGTTAACATACTGCTTTGGTTCTATCATCAACAGTTTACAAACTGTTTTGGTTCCATTATTAACAGTTTACAAACTGTTTTGGTTCCATCATTTACAGTTTACATACTGTTTTGCTTCTATAATTAACAGTTTACATACTGTTTTGGATCTATCATCTACAGTTTACATACTGTTCTGGTTATATTATAAACAGTTTACATACTGTTTTTGTTCCATTATTAACAGTTTACATACAGTTTTGATTCTATCACTAACAGTTTACATACTGTTTTGGTTCCATTATAAACAGGGAAACATGAATTAATTGATATTATAAATTTGGTGTTATCTCCCATTTGAATATGCAAAATAGCTGTGAAATAAAAACCGCTGTAGTTATAATGTTATGAGATTTAAATCACCTGTGATATAAGGTTGTATTTTACGTATTATGTGATTTAGAACATCTTTGATATACCCATCGTTTTAAGTATAATCTTCTGTGATGTACATGTTTATAGTTACTTAATTCTTTATTCTGTTTAACTAAACTTCTCTAAACGCCATTTGTGTTGTATTATGAATAGGTAACAACCGGACTGTTCTCATCCAATAAATACTATCAATCTACCTTACACGGTACAGTTAGATAAACTGAATTGTTTATCTGCTCTCCTCTAATAAATACTATCAATCTACCTTACACGGTACAGTTATATATACTGAATTGTTTATCTGATCTCATCTAATAAATACCATCAATCTACCTTGTACGGTACAGTTAGATATACTTAATTGTTTATGTGTTCTCCTCTAATAAGTACCATCAATATCTTACATGGTACAGTTAGATATACTGAATTATTAATCTGCTCTCCTCTGATAAATACCATCAATCTACGTTAAACGATAGTGTTACATATACTGAATTGTTTATCTGCTCGCCTCTAATAAATACCATCAATCTACCCTAAACAGTACAGTTAGATATACTGAATTTTTCATCTGCTCTCCTCTAATAAATACCATCAATCTATCTTACACGGTACAGTTAGATATACTGAATTGTTAATCTGATCTCATCTGATAAATACCATCAATCTACCTTAAACGATAGTGTTACATATACTGAATTGTTTATCTGCTCGCCTCTAATAAATACCATCAATCTACCCTAAACAGTACAGTTAGATATACTGAATTTTTCATCTGCTCTCCTCTAATAAATACCATCAATCTATCTTACACGGTACAGTTAGATATACTGAATTGTTAATCTGATCTCATCTGATAAATACCATCAATCTACCTTACACGGTACAGTTCGATATACTGAATTGTTTATCTGTTCTCCGCTAATAAATACCATGAATCTAACTTACACTGTACAGTAAGATTTACTGAATTGTTTATTTGCTCTCCTCTAATAAATACCATAAATCTACCTTACACAGTACAGTTAGATAAACTATATTGTTTATCTGTTCCCCTCTAATGAATACCATCAATCTACATTACACGGTACAGTTAGATATACTGAATTGTTTATCTGTTCCCCTCTAATAAATACCATCAATCTACCTTACACGGTACAGTTAGATATACTGAATTGCTATCTGCTCTCCTCTTATAAATACCATAAATCTAACTTAAACAGTACAGTTCGATATACTGAATTGTTTATCTGCTCTCCTCTTATAAATACCATAAATCTAACTTAAACAGTACAGTTCGATATACTGAATTGTTATCTGCTCTCCTCTTATAAATACCATAAATCTAACTTAAACAGTACAGTTCGATATACTGAATTGTTTATCTGCTCTCCTCTAATAAATACCATCAAATTACCTTAAATAGTACAGTTGGATAAACTGAATTGTTTATCTGCTCTCCTCTAATAAATACCATCAATCTACCTTACACGGTACAGTAAGATATACTAAATTGTTTATCTGCTCTCCTCAAAAATATACCATCAATCTACCTTACACGGTACAGTTAGAAATACTGAATGGTTTATCTACTCTCCTCTAATAAATACAGTACGGTTAGATATACGGAATTTTCTATCTGCTCTCCTCTAATAAATATCATCAATCTACCTTAAACGATAGTGTTAGATGTACTGTACTGTTTAATAAATACCATCAATCTACCTTAATTAGTGCAGATAGATTTACTGAATTGTTTATCTGCTCTCCTCTAATAAATACCATAAATCTACAATAAACAGTACAGTAAGATATACTGAATTGTTTATGTGCTCTCCTCTAATAAATACCATAAATCTAACTTAAACAGTACAGTTAGATATACTGAATTATTTATCTGCTCTCCTGTAATAAATACCATCAATCTACCTTAAACAGTACAATTAGATATACTGAATTGTTTATCTGCTCTCCTCCAAAAAATACCATCAATCTACCTTAAATAGTACAGTTAGCTAATCTGAATTGTTTTGCTGCTCTCCTCTAATAAAACCATCAATCTACATTACACGGTAAAGTTAGATATTCTGAATTGTATATCTGTTCTCCTCTAATAAATACCATCAATCTACCTTAAACAGTACAGTTAGATATACTGAATTGTTAATCTGCTCTCCTCTAATAAATACCATCAATCTACCTTACAAGGTTTAGTTAGATATACTGAATTGATTATCTGCTCTCCTCTAATAAATACCATCAATCTACGTTACATGGTACAGTTAGATGTACTGAATGGTTTGTCTGCTCTCCTCAAATAAATACCGTCCATATACAATACATGGTACAGTTCGATATACTGAATTGTTTATCTGCTCTCCTCTAATAAAAATCATCAATCTACCTTAATCAGTACAGATAGATATACTGAATTTTTTATCTGCTCTCCTCGAATAAATACCATCAATCTACCTTAAACAGTGCAGTTAGATATACTGAATTGTTTATCTGCTCTCCTCGAATAAACACCATCAATCTACCTTAAACGATAGTGTTAGATGTACTGTATTGTTTAATAAATACCATCAATCTACCTTAATTAGTGCAGATAGATTTACTGAATTGTTTATCTGCTCTCCTTTAATAAATACCATCAATCTACAATAAACAGTACAGTAAGATATACTGAATTGTTTATCTGCTCTCCTCTAATAAATACCATAAATCTAACTTAAACAGTACAGTTAGATATACTGAATTATTTATCTGCTCTCCTCTAATAAATACCATCAATCTACCTTAAACAGTACAATTAGATATACTGAATTGTTTATCTGCTCTCCTCCAATAAATACCATCAATCTACCTTAAATAGTACAGTTAGCTAATCTGAATTGTTTTGTTGCTCTCCTCTAATAAATACCATCAATATACATTACACGGTAAAGTTCGATATACTGAATTGTATATCTGTTCTCCTCTAATAAATACCATCAATCTACCTTACACGGTACAGTTCGTTATCCTGAATTGTTTATCTGCTCTCCTCTAATAAATACCATTAATCTACCTTAAACAGTACAGTTCGATAAACTGAATTGATTATCAGCTCTCCTCTAATAAATACCATCAATCTACGTTACACGGTACAGTTAGATGTACTGAATGGTTTATCTGCTCTCCTCAAATAAATACCGTCCATATACCATACACGGTACAGTTCGATATACTGAATTGTTTATCTGTCCTCCTCTAATAAGTACCATCAATCTACCTTACACGGTACAGTTAGATATACCGAATTGTTTATCTGCTCTCCTCTAATAAAAATCATCAATCTACCTTAATCAGTACAGATAGATATACTGAATTCTTTATCTGCTCTCCTCGAATAAATACCATCAATCTACCTTAAACAGTACAATTAGATATACTGAATTGTTTATCTGCTCTCCTCGAATAAACACCATCAATCTACCTTAAATAGTACAGATAGATATAGTGAATTCTTTATCTGCTCTCCTCGAATAAATACCATCAATCTACCTTAAACAGTACAATTAGATATACCGAATTGTTTATCTGCTCTCCTCTTATAAAAATCATCAATCTACCTTAATCAGTACAGATAGATATACTGAATTGTTTTTCTGGTCTCCTCTAATAAATACAATCAATCTACGTTACACGGTACAGTTCGATATCCTGAATTGTTTATCTGCTCTCCTCTAGAAAATACCCTCAATCTACGTTACACGGTATAGTTAGATATACTGAATTGTTTATCTGCTCTCCTTAAATAAATAACATCAATCGACCTTACACGGTACAATTAGATATACTGAATTGTTTATCTGCTCTCCTCTAATAAATACAATCAATCTACTTTACACGCTACAGTTAGATATACTGAATTGTTTATCTGCTGTCCTCTAATAAATAACATCAATCTACCCTACTTAGTGCAGATAGATATACTGAATTGTTTATCAGCTCTACTCTAATAAATACCATCAATCTACCTTACACGGTAAAGTTAGATATACTGACTTGTTTATCTTCTCTCATTTAATAAATACCATCAATCTACCTTAAACAGTACAGTTAGATATACTGAATTGTTAATCTGCTCTCCTCTAATAAATACCATCAATCTACCTTACAAGGTTTAGTTAGATATACTGAATGGTTTATCTGCTCTCCTCTAATAAATACCATCAATCTACATTACACGGTACAGTTCGATATACTGAATTGTTTATCAGTTCTCCTCTAATAAATACCATACATCTAACTTACACTGTACAGTAAGATTTAGTGAATTGTTTATCTGCTCTCCTCTAATAAATACCATCAATCTACCTTACACGGTACAATTAGATATACTGAAATGTTTATCTGCTCTCCTCTAATAAATACCATCAATCTACCTTACACGGTACAGTTCGATATCCTGAATTGTTTATCTGCTCTCCTATAATAAATACCATCTATCTACCTTACACGGTAGAGTTAGATATACTGAATTGTTTATCTGCTCTCCTCCAATAAATACCATAAATCTTCCGTAAACGATAGTGTTAGATGTACTGAATTGTTTATATGCTCTCCTCTAATAAATACCATCAAGCTACCTTAAACAGTACGGTTAGATATACTTAATTTTCTATCTGCTCTCCTCTAATAAATACCATCAATCTACCTTAAACAGTACAGTTAGATATACGAAATTGTTATCTGTTCTCCTCTAACAAATACCATTAATTTACCTTAAACAGTACAGTTAGAGATACTGAATTGTTTATCTGCTCTCCTTTAATAAATACCATCAATCTACCTTAAACAGTACAGTTAGATATACTGAATTGTTTATTTGCTCTCCTCTTATAAATACAATCATTCTACCTTAAACAGTACAGTTAGATATACTGAATTGTTTATCTGCTCCCTCTAATAAATACCATCAATCTACCTTACACGATACAGTTAGATAAACTGAATTGTTTATCTGTCCTCCTCTAATAAATATCATCAATCTACCTTACAGGGTACAGTAAGATATACTGAATGGTTTATCTGCTCTCCTCAAATAAATACCATCAATCTACCTTACACGGTACAGTTAGATATACTGAATTGTTTATCTGCTCTCCTCAAATAAATATCGTCAATCTACCTTAAACAGTACAGTTAGATATACTGAATTCTTTATCTGCTCTCCTCGAATAAATACCATCAATCGACCTTAAACAGTACAATTAGATATACTGAATTGTTTATTTGCTCTCCTCGAATAAATACCATCAATCTACCTTAAATAGTACAGTTAGATATACTAAATTGTTTTTCTGCTCTCCTCTAATAAATACAATCAATATATTACACGGTACAGTTAGATATACTGAATTGTTTATCTGCTCTCCTCAAATAAATATCGTCAATCTACCTTAAACAGTACAGTTAGATATACTGAATTCTTTATCTGCTCTCCTCTAATAATTATCATCAATCTACCTTACACGGTACAGGTCGATATACTGAACTGTTTATCTGCTCTCCTCTAATAAATACCATCAATCTACCTTAAACAGTACAATTAGATATACTGAATTGTTTATTTGCTCTCCTCGAATAAATACCATCAATCTACCTTACACGGTACAGTTAGATATACTGAATTGTTTATCTGCTCTCCTCTAATAAATACCATCAATCTACCCTGATTAGTGCAGATAGATATACTGAATTGTTTATCTGCTCTAATTTAATAAATACCATCAATCTACCTTAAACAGTACAGTAAGATATACTGAATTGTTTATCTGCTCTCCTTGAATAAAATTCATCAATCTACCTTAAACAGTACAGTAAGATATACTGAATTGTTTATCTGCTCTCCTCGAATAAATATCATCAATCTACCTTAAACAGTACAGTAAGATATACTGAATTGGTTATCAGCTCTCCTCTAATAGATACCATCAATCTACCTTACACGGTACAGTTAGATATACTGATTTGTTTATCTTCTCTCTTCTAATAAATACCATCAATCTACCTTACAAGGTTCAGTTAGATATACTGAATGGTTTATCTGCTCTCCTCTAATAAATACCATCAATCTACATTACACGGTACAGTTCGGTATACTGAATTGTTTATCTGTTCTCCTCTAATAAATACCCTAAATCTAACTTACACTGTACAGTAAGATTTACTGAATTGTTTATCTGCTCTCCTCTAATAAATACCATCAATCTACCTTACACGGTACAGTTAGATATACTGATTTGTTTATCTTCTCTCTTCTAATAAATACCATCAATCTACCTTACACGGTACAGTTAGATATACTGAATTGTTTATCTGCTCTCCTCAAATAAATACCGTCAATCTACCTTACACGGTACAGTTAGATACACTGAATTGTTTATCTGTCCTCCTCTAATAAATACCATCAATCTACCTTAAACGGTACAGTTAGATATACTGAATTGTTATCTGCTCTCTTCTAATAAATACCATCAATCTACCTTACACGGTACAGTTAGATATACTGAATTGTTTATCTGCTCTCCTCTAATAAAAACAATCAACCTTCCTTACACGGTACAGTTAGATATACTGAATTGTTTATCTGCTCTCCTCAAATAAATAAAATCAATCTACCTTACACGGTACAGTTAGATATACTGAATTGTTTATCTGTCCTCCTCTAATAAATACCATCAATCTACCTTAAACGGTACAGTTAGATATACTGAATTGTTATCTGCTCTCTTCTAATAAATACCATCAATCTACCTTACACGGTACAGTTAGATATACTGAATTGTTTATCTGCTCTCCTCTAATAAAAACAATCAACCTTCCTTACACGGTACAGTTAGATATACTGAATTGTTTATCTGCTCTCCTCAAATAAATAAAATCAATCTACCTTACACGGTACAGTTAGATATACTGAATTGTTTATCTGCTGTCCTCGAATAAATACAATCAAACAATCAATTGGCACTCAGGGGAGCGATATAAGGCCGACATGGACCGCTTATTGAGACTTTTTTAGCAAAAGTTGGAATGGCGCCATCTGCACCTCTAACACTAAACTCTTGCAAGTACTAGACCTAATGGATATATAAGTATTCATAGTAGACATTTTGCAACCGACAACACTTTCTATTTGATGTAGAATTAACATCGACACAATTCAAAATAAGCATGATTTATTACTCTGAAATTGTATTCATTGATCAAGTAGTATTGTCTATCAAACGTTACCGAGTAAATGACCAATTGTAAACATTCCATTCGTCACGCGACAAAATATGACGTCATACATATTTGAAAAATATACAAGTTGAGCGTTCCCTAATCTAGCCAGCGTGAAATGGATTCTGTGATGAGGAATTAGGAGAAAATGTCTAAAGATACCCTGTTAAGTATAAGTTTGAATATTATAATAATATTTTAAGATACTTGCATTTTCATACTGCTTATGTTTAAGCTAGATTAAACTACTGTTTAAAACATGAATCAAATTTGTAAATATGTTTGTTGTTGATGGCTAGATCTAGACAAATGCATGTTGCACATTTACACTTCGTCCACTGTAATCGAATAGGAGAGAAGGGAGTAAATGAAATTATAACTCGCTTCTTAATGTATGTCGTTGTTCTTCTATGGCATTAAGAATAGTTTCACTGTAAAATATTACTTACCATGTACATCTACTCACATTTCCACACTTTCAGACAAATGGCGACACTTCCCCGTAAGCACGCTGAACCGAGTCAGGAAGACAGCGAGGATATCAAGTGTACAGACCTTTATTTCTTTGTGGTTATTGGGTCCTTTTGTTTCAATACATTGGACCTGTCACAAGCATGCTGACCGATCATGAACGACTGGCGTTTATTATGTTTCTAGCTCTTGTTTACATTTCTTTATTCTAAATGTGTATCTATTATACAGTAGGCATATAATGTTTTTAGGTTTTTATGTGGATTATTTACGTTGTTCGTGTTTACTTCGCTGAAACAAACTGACTTATGTCACATCTACATTTCCATATTTTCAGGTAGTTGTATAGATGACTATGTGGATGTCCATGTTTATTGCACCATAGACAAACAGACCGAACTTTTGCTACCAGATCGACATATTTTACTTGTGTTTCCCTTCCCATTATTTTCAGGTATCATCATCATTTACAAACATGACGGCAGACGTGTATTTTGTCACCAACACAATCTGTACATTTACAATGTTTTACTCTGGTCTAAATTTCTGTATTTCCAGGTTGCCTTCTATGGTTCTACCCAAGTCGACGTGTACAACACCAAGAGTCTGACCAGGACACGAACCGTCGAGTTGGGACATTGGATCGATAGTATCGCTTGTCATGGCGGACTGCTGTACTGTGCTGATAGTACCATCTTGTACGTACACGATGTGAGGAATGGCAGAAAGCTGAGGGAGATCTCCAGGGACAACGACGACGGCCGGGAACTGTTCTCTTACATCCGACACATCGCCGTGAACAGTTCTAGCGACCGACTCTATGTGGCTGACTGGGAGAGAGGTCTTGTATGTGTCGGCGTGGACGGGAGGCCGATATTCTGTCTCTCCCCGACGGATCTCGGACTGTCTGATGCCTTGGGTGTGACCACTGATAATCACGGTCACGTGTTTGTTAGTGGAGGGAACTCACACAACGTAGTCAAGGTGACCGAGGATGGTCACGTGGTAGGTCAGATATTGAAAAATGGGATCGAGAGTCCACGGTGCCTCAGTTATGATATGACCAGGAGTTCCTTGTATGTCGGAGGTTGGAGTGATCATCTTCTGATGGTGGAATGGAAGTAAAGTTTATATTAGTTTGAATTGATGTAACGTAAACATTAAATATTGCAGGACATATTTATTTGTGTTTATAGTTTTGTTGACATTTTGTGAATTTGTGACGCGTTATAAATGTATGATTAAATCAACATTTTAGCAAAACAATGTTTCATCGACATTTTGTTTAGAAATAAAATGAAATTAAAACGTGTATTTAAAACTCGGTTCTTCTGTCAATGTTACAGATAATTATGTAGTTGATTTATTGTTGTATTTGCATTAAATATTTTATACAGACGTTCCTTCAGTTAAAGTTTATTTCAGTTCAGTTTGATATTTTCATCTCAGTTCGCCATGTTTGTATATTTTACATCAGCATCAAAACAACTACGTCATTAATCATAACAATATGACGTCATCACACTCGGTTAATACGTTTTCCCGCAAAATCAACAAAAAGAAGCAACGTCATCAAAACATTACTGCATTGCTGAAGTATTGGTCATTCATACCAGATTTCTTCAGAATTAAATACATTTTCAATTCAAACATTCACAATACTATTCGCATTTTGATTTAATACACGTGTTATCATCCATGTCACGTGTAGCAGTATGTACATAAATGCAAATTATGTCCGAAAATTGTTATATAAACATCCATGAATCGATTTTAAATGTTTTTTGTTGAAACAATTGTAGACGTGACCAGCAATGCGTCAATTTTAGTATATATTGTATATGCAATTTATAGTATCTAAACTTTACAAACAACAACTACGAGATGTGTGGTTCAGTTATAATTGTGCATTGTATTCTATCTGCAGCAAATCAAATATCGATGATGATGTTTCAAAATAAATAAACATTAAGAAGATAAATTTATTGTTCAACGCTTCTAAAAAGCTGTAATATATATATATATATATATATATATATATATATATATATATATATATATATATATATATATATATATATATATATATATATATATATATATATATATATATATATATATATATATATATATATATATATATATATATATATATATATAAATTGATCATGAATTTAGTTATGCAGAGCGTTAAACAACGATTTGATATTGCATAAATAATTTCGACTGGGACAATTTATGTACTAAGTGTTGTGTATGAAACTATAATCTGTACGTTTGTTCGACAATATACATTGATTTTTTGTATATTTCTTTAACAACATTGTCATTTATGTGCTCTTGCATCTAAAGATTTAATATCATTTTATGTTAAAATAATTGCAAGAAATACATGTTTCAATTGTTTGCGGCAACTGTTTTGATTCCATAATCGATGTTTATGCAGGAATCTCTGCCTATATGTAACAATAGAGTTTTACCTTTTATTCCATATCCCCAATTGTGATTGTGCATGATTCCAAGAGCGGATCTAGGATTTTACACTGAGGGGGCATGAACTTTCTTCAAATGTTTAAACGACCCCACTAAATGATTTGTGGATTTCTTTACACGCCAATGCCATATATTACATATAGAAGATATAAAATGAACCACAAACGTGGTATCCGACAGTTTGGACCAAAATATATTTTTTTCTCAAATAACCAAACAAGTCATTTTTACCTGAAGATATCCTGCAAAATTCTGGTTATTGATGCCCTAGATCAGTGTGAACAGTGAAACATAATTCTTCATTGCCCATCACAGGTATTTTCTATCTGAGACACGCTGCTACGATAGCTATTTTTAACTAAGAACACCACTCACTTTTGAGATAACGTTATGTGGTCATCTGGTTAATAGGCTCTGACGTCGAGATCATTTTTTTAACAGACACCCCATTGTGTTTATCTATAGATTTGGAATAATTAAACTTTTTGAGTGTTTTAGCACGATTTGTACCGTCTTTACTTATACTAAAGTATGAGTTTATTAAGAAAATATGTCTCGATTTCCGAAAGCAGTGGTAATGTATTGGTACTGTTGGTACCGTCTTTAAAGATGCCATTAATGATGTAGTCGAAAGATGTTTTGAACACATTTGCTGTTAGGATGGTCCGGGGCAGGCTCGCCCGTGAAATATTACATTTCTAGAATGCCAGATATTTGTCTTGGCGTAAAGTTTTATTCATGTTCCTTGCCGTACCCAGACCCGCTCCTTGATTTATGTTGATACTTGATTTTTTAAAAATGCACCTTTGTTATATTGTTCATTGATTATCTTTTGTATGAACAAATATGTCAATGGAGATGTATATATAATCGATAATTGTTATATTTGATTTTTTGTTTTGTTGTTTTTTTTTTGTTTGTTTTTTTTGGTTGAAAGAATGCGTTTAAAGTGGCCTAGACATAGTTTACATGTAACATACATACAGTTTATGTTCACATGATCCGCACTACATTTTTAGAATATTTCGTCACTGTCAGGCCAAATATTGTTTATTTAATTATTCACACTACATGTTAATTTCAAATATTCCATAAGTTAACGATCAATTTATGCAAGAAGTTTGCACGTGATATGTATTCGAGAAAACCTGTTTAAATATACACTAGTTAAATTGAGCTTCCTTGTAGGTAATTAAGCTTGAAAAACGCTATTAAGTGTTTGTCTTGCTTAACCTAATTGCAATCGATTCTGATTTAGACTGGAGTCAAATGAATTACTCTTTTCTTGAATTTCGTCCAAAAGGGTTTTAGCAAAAAAATATGTTCAATTGCATACACTTGCTACTAGGAGGGCCCGGGGCTGCTTTCCTGTGAAAATGTCGATTTCTAGAATGCCGCATACATGATCTGACGTGTATAGGGGACTAAATGCGCTACGTTTCTCATAGATTTTATGAAGGCAATTTTGGCGAAAAGTCAACAGAAGCTTTATTTATCTGTGAATCAACCACAGCTTCCTGAATGAGTCCTTTATGATGACTAACCTTTTAATATGTGATACCAATAATTGCTAAATGAATTGTATATTGTTGTTAGAACAAAGCTTAAACTAGTAGATGCTTTAGATGATTGGTACATCGAATAGAATATAAGAATTGTTGCACTTATGTACGTGTTTTTAATGTAGAATGTAAAATATGTGTGTTGATAGGGATGCCACTATATATCTCGTGTTTGCTTGTATTGTTGTTTTTTTCTTCTTTAAGTAACTATAAATAACATCTGTTTATATAATAAACTATTTAATGTATGATTTTGGTCATTCTGTCATTGAAACCGCCATAACCCCCAAACCGGAAAAAGTATAAGTTAAATATAAGTACTTACTTAAAAACGGTACTGTAAATAATAATGTATATAAAGTGATGCCTTATAATATATAATAATTTTGATTATAATATTGATATTTTGTTACAAATCTATCATTATAATATATATATATATGCAGAAGGTAATTCAAATATTTCAAAAATTGTCAACTCCCGTTGTAAATGATATCGAGATTAGTAGGGTCGGAGATTACCATGTCCAAGATAATGTTTGCTTTATATTTAACGATTTCAAAATGTTTGTATGAGTTTGCTTACTACTAGTATTTTACATTAATTTAAGTGACCAGAGGAGATGGGGATATAATATCAATACCATTTATTTTTACCGGCCTGATTGATACAGATGTACATAATGAAACCAAGCGAAATGTCAACGCTTCGTTTGATATTTTGTTACAAATCTATCATTACTGTTTATCCAATATGAATCTTTTAATCGTTTTTCGATGTTTACTTTTAGTTCACCTGATCAATAAGACTGTTTAGAAGAGAATTTTGTATTATTTCGATTTGAAAAACTACACAAAAATGGTTGACTATAAATAAAATTAAATTAACTTTCTGAAACATGAACAAACATGACCAGAGACGAATAAATGGTTGTGGCATCCTGTTGATGTGAAGATGAAATTGAAGAACCAAAGTCCAATGTCCATCAAAGGAAATGCAAGTAACAATCCCTATAGGATGAATTAAATGACAACATAGATTACATGCACGGGGAGATTTTTTACGACCGCCACACTGCACAAGTAACATTGTTGTTATCATGAATAAGACTATATGACAAAGTCCTATGAGCATTGCAACATATACCAAACTCCGAAAAGGCACAGAACAAAGATATTTCAAAAGAGCAAACCCGACAGTTACCGCCTTGGAACGGCCAGTCGGCAATATGGACCGACCGGGGTGCTTAAACCGGTTTTACAGAGCTTTAACCTCGCACTTCCTGACGAGTTTCTCAAATGCAATCAATGAAAATAAAAACGATCTATTTGAAAACAAAATGTCCAAGCGCTGATATTTTCTATAAGTTATGACGAAAGTAGTGGCGTCATTGAAAAATAATGTCCACATAGTGTTTAGAAAAGAATTTTGTATTATTTCGATTTGAAAAACTACACATAAAACGTGTTGTGGAGAAGGTCTCGTAAAACTATTGCTCTAGTGATATCTTCCTGAATATCGAAATGATTTGTTCTGTTAATTGTAGCAAGGATTAACATTTGAAATACACTTTAAATTGGTAGTAACTTCCAGCCTGCATTCCATTGCTGCTGGTTTCTATCGACAAGTTATTTATCAACATAGCCAGAGAAGATATTTACGAAAGTATAACTGAAAGAAACCAATATATCAAATTATAATTAACAATGACATAGCGCGAGTGTTATTATAGCAGACTGATACTGTTTAAAAAGTACCTATAAACATTTTTACCTTCGACTTTATTATATCAACAGTTCCTTCGTTGTATGTTAGTTCGCTGTCCTTTTGTTTCACCCACGTCGCAAACGTCTGACGCACATACGATGCACGAACATTTTTATGCAGGCATAAAACCTGAAATTCAACATGAGAATGGCTGGTCAAAAATATCAGGTTTATCCAATTATCTTTGCCCAAAAAATAACATACATTTAGTTACCTGGTCGTATACATCAAATTCAATCTTGGTCTGAAATTCAAACAAACTAATAACAAATATAAAAACAAACATGAAACAGCACATACAAACAAAATCATTGTCATGTGGGCCTATAAATACATACGGTCCATTATCTCCATGTTGGTAACTTGAAGGTCATAGTTACAACTAAATGTCGCTAATATATAGAGTTTAATGACGCCATTCATAAAATAACAATATGTTATTAGTCCTATACACAAACACCTGCCCTGTTCAATAACAAGACAGCCTGCTTTAAATCGACTCTTTCTGATATTGATCTTATCTTCCGTAGAGTTTACAAATCCTTCTTATAGGTTAACAAAAAAATCCTTCTTATACGTTGACAAAAATGAAAATATAGGACTTTGAAAGACATATTTGCAAAACACGTCGGCTTTGAACATATTCGCACCTTGATGAAGAGCATCGAAGCCGATTCCGTAAAACCCCAGTTTATGAAGCTCGCTCTGAATAAGAGTGACACATCACATGACCAAATACCATGCCCATTTTCAAAAAGAGGCCAAATGAAACAAGCGTCAACTTCAGCGTGGAAACGGTAAGTGTTTATGAATTTCTGTGTCTCACATAACTTAATTTTTTTACAGAAAAGTAAAGATCTTGAAAATAAGACCTTGTTGTTAGCTTGCAATAAAATAGCTGTGATGTTGTAGTTGCATATAGATCTAATAATGCAAATATTCCTGTTACTTATATCTGGGGCACGTTTCAAAATGATCAGAATATCTTTTTTTCTTGTTTAAATAGACACCTTTTGACAAAAAACTTAAATGGAATTCAATTCACTTAGCATAATTATGGGTATTCAGAAATTTTTGTTTCGTGAGTACATAACCCATACACATTTATTTATCTAAATATCTAATAACCTTTATGTATTCATTTGGCCAACATGTCCTGCCTTTGTCACCAAACACTACATACATGATTGTTTAGAAAGGTTATTTAGGACAAAACCGTGAATGGTTCATTGTGTAAAATTGTTATATCTGCTTGGTTATTGTTGTTTTGATATAATTAATCACCTATGCTCAGCCATTGAACACGTGAGGTGTTTTCATTAGAAAGTGCTTGATTATTACCTCTAGGTGTTGTCAGTGAGGAAGACACATCCGGACAGAAAGGTAAAACTACGAGTCAGTGGATAGTATGGAAGAGGATATCCGCCAATATTCAATTTCTAATTTGCAAATTGCAACACTGTATATGCTTAAATTTGCTATTTGTTTGCACAAACACGTTCGTTTTGACATGTATCTAATTCACATTTCTCGTATACAATTTGGAAATTACAAATCTCAAGTCACAATTATCAAGTCACAAATGTAATTTTCGCTTACAATTTATAAGTTACAAATCGCAAAGTCACAATTCTCAAGTCACCAATCACTAATGTACAAGTTAAAAATTGGCATCATTCAGACGCTAGGTGTCGGTACCACATAAATATAGACGTCACTAAGCTCAAAATAGAACGGAATATCGTAAGTTAAAAATAGAACGGAATCATAAATGATTCTTCAAGGGAGATACAACAGAAAACAGCCAACGTAATTTGGCGTCAAATTGAACGCGTTATCTTTTGCAAAAAGTAGTTATTAATGTATATATAACAATTCTGCAAGTAATTTTAGCATATAAGTCTTTGTTTTTTTAAAACTACATTCAATCCAATTTAATATACATATCGGACATTTCCAGAAGAACATGCTTTCTCATTCACATTCGGATTTGTTTACAATGCATAGGAATTGAACTACATCAACAGGTGTACTTGATGTAGTTAGAATGCTTTCCCCAGATGCAGGTACCCATGCAGCTCAGTTGCTAGAGCACCTACCTCAAGAGCAGGTGGTCCTGGATTCGACCCCCGCCCTCGGTACTGGGATTTTTACAGCCTTTATTAGTGGCGTCAGAATTAATTCATCATGAACACCATGTAGAGCAGGAACGTGCTAGGTACTGGTGGTTCTGTCCAGTTGATACCTGGCTAAAAATAAGGAAGGTTAAAAGCTCTCTGCCCAGGTAGGCAAGGTAGTAGAGCACCTGATTACGGAGGAGGTCTTGGGTTCGAACTCAATACTGTGTACCGTTAAAGGAATTTTGCCAGCTCGGATCACTTCGGCTAAATCAGGATATATGCAATTAAATGAAAGAGGGTGGGGCCATAGAGGTTGAATGGGGTGGGGGGCGGGTGTAGGGGCTGTCAGACCTTAGAGATAAAAATATACGAACAACATTTGAACCGATCCATACAGTTTGAGGAAAAGGTAGACATGTAAATATGGACCAACTTTTATTGGTGCATGTCTACAGTACACGTCAAGAATGATTATAAATACATGTATCACGCATTTTTCCTAATGTGCCACTAACACTGAATTATCACTTGATCATCTATAATCACAAACATAAGCCTATATATACGTAGTCATATCATGATCAGCAGTTAAGTACAGAATAATATCCCTAAAATTGTATAGCACAAATAAATAATATACTGGTCCAAATGTCTAAACCGCCAGACTTGTATATGCAATATCTATTGATATGGTTTATAAAATTAAATATACTTTTCTACACATGTGTATCAAGAGTCATAACATCGATTCACCGTTAGACATGACTTATTTCTCGGGTATTTACATGTTTATAGCGAAAAGGCGCGAAATGGCTATTTTGCACGTGCATCTATACAAATGCAGTCGCATGAACATAAATCAGTCCACATTGATCTGTTAAATAAGAAAACACAAAACTTTGGCTGAAAAATGCACCGAATGAGCCATGAAGAGAGGGGCCGCGCTGTTGGAATGATCCAAGCTGATACACCGATACGAGAGGTCTGTGTATTTTTAATATTGTTATCATATTGTTAATTATTATTATGTTTTGCTAAAACAGGGTTACTAACAACACTATTTTACTAACATATTTCTTCCAGGTGGCACATATGCTAAACAGACATCACAAGTCCATACAGCAACTGTGGCAGAAGTTCCAGGTGACGCCCAAAACGACGTGTCACTTCTGTATGTCAGGACAGGCACATAATACTTTCACACTGTCGCTTTACAACCGCAACGAGTACCGAAATCACCACTGTTGGCCATCATGGACGTCACATTTTATCCCAAACTGTTATCAACCGATTTAAAGAATCCGGTCTTCGGCCATATGCGGGACTTGTTTTGACGCGAAGACATCGCCAGCAGCGTCTACGTTGGGCTCGTCAGCACGTAAGATGAACTCGAACTGAATGGGCTTATGTGTTGTTCACTGACGAGTTCCGATTTAATTTTCGGCGGTCTGATGGTCGCGCCAGGGTATATCGTCGCCGCCGCGAGCGATTCTATGATGCATGTGTGGAGAAGGATCAGAAGGGTTGGGGTCTGTTATGATCTGGGCCGCCTTCTCTCCACACAAGAAGACCAACGCATTAGTGATTGATAGAAACCTTAACGTTGCCATATATCAAAAGAAAATTCTGCGCCCTGTTGCCATTTCTTACAAACTAGAAAACAGAGGCATGATATTCAATCAGGACAATGCACGAACGCACAGAGCTAGGGCGACTTTTCAATTATTGCAAGACAGCAACGTCAGAACCCTTGATTGGCCAGCTTGTAGCCCAGATCTCAATCCTTTGAGCATGTCTGGGACGAGGTAGACCGGCGAGTTCGTCAACGTGGTCCTCATGTTGATCTTGCCCATCTCGAGGCCGACGTCATCAATTGCTGGGATAGCATTTGCCAGCGATACCTCCGTAACTATGCGACGTCGATGAGGACCCGATGTTTAGACGTCATTCATGCGGAAGGTGGACACACTCGCTATTAACACTGTGTGCTTAAATGATGATGTTTTTTTGTGAAAATGAATTTCGGCACCTTGGTGATTTGCAGTTGATTTTCTAAATAAAAACATTATTTTTTAATAAAATAAATTAACTGATGTGTGTGTCTTATATTCAATATTCTTCATCTCAATTTTCTTTAGAATAGCTTACAAGACGACTTAGAGAATTCCTCTTATATAAGGTGGCGGTTTAGAAACATGGGCTAGTATATTTTAAATAAATTTCAAATAAATAAATGATAAAAGAGAGATTATTTAAATAAATAATCACCAGTAATAAAAATGAAGTATTATTATACATATTGCGATGCAGGATATATGTAAATATATAACAAATGGAAAGTAAGTAAGTAAAAATCGAGAGATTTGGGCTAGTATACATGTGTCTGATTCTGTCGGTAAGAAACTCAAAACTTGAAAGTACACACGAACGCGCACAAGTTCAAGCGATATATTCTATTTATAGATGGACTTTCCCGTGTTAGAAGCGCCCCCTTGCGTTCTAATGTTGAACTGGCGTTATGCGGTGTACATTTTACATTAGTGATTCGCGCCTCTAGATAAATAACTTGTAAATTAGATTTTAGAAATGTAAAATGTAATCGTGATTTTCGCCCCGCGATTTGTAACTTGTAAATTGTATATGCGGGAAATGTGAAATTGTTCAAATGTAATGTTGAAATGTGAACATTTTCATGTGATATATAAAAGTTAGGATGTAATTAGATAGCGGTATTTAGCATGCGCTGTGTTGCAATTTACAAATTGACATTTGAAGTGACAAATCCGAGTGTTGAAAGTTAGAAATAGTAATTAAAATATTGGCGGATATCCCCTTCCATAGATTTGTGACTACCTTAGACCTCAACATTACAGCGATGGATTCCGTGGACTGACTCTTTTTGTTTAGGCGTGCAGAGACTTTCTAGTGTGGATAGATAAAATTATACAAACAAAAAATATTATTATTTTGTATAATTTTATCATCTTTTTTTCATTGTGGTAAATTATTTATTTCTTCTTATGTAATAATTGAATTTGTTAATGTAGTGAGAGCGCTTTATTGTAAAGAACGAGAGTAATTATAACCATACAAAAAGGTAAATCACAATTAATTTCACTCTCCACTGCATGCATTTTCACTTTTCTTGCACTTCATAACAAAATCTAGCATGTGATTGTAAAAAAGGAATACTGACTGATACCTTGATTAAACGAGATTTTGTTATCTTCGGTACTGGCTGATAATCAAGTGTTGATGTTCTAGTTGATTCTGTGTTTATCGTTTATTGTTGATTGCTGTAGATGAGTAGAATGGTATTTTAAGTAGTTAAAAGTAGTGGTCTATAGGAATTTACTTTTCTCAGTTCACTAGTGTAAAATTATTTTAACATATTTCTTGAATTGTTAACATTTTTTAAACTACTGTTTAATCAATCAACAATCTTCAATCAAATATTTTTTTCTTTTTTTTGGCATCAATTTCTGAGGCGGATATGAAACTGCTAGATGTGGTTAAAGCGTACAAACTGGAGACTGGGGATGAATTAAAGAACATGAAAAGATTAGCGGAGAGGCTAAGAAGTCCAAAGCACCACACGCGTCTCAGATCCCCAAAAATTTCAACTTTCTTCTAAGAAAAAGGTAAGGGAGAAGTTTCATTTAATATATGGAAATATGAGATAAGGTGCCTCATTTGTGAGAAAATGTACACTCCAAATACAATTTTGTTGGGAGTTAGAAGTTCATGCAAAGGCGAAGCCGCAAATATTCTGAGAAAAATGGGTATCGACTGTACACTTACTGATATAATGGATAAATTTGAAAACACGTCTGGTCAGGTGCAGACACAAGAATCCTTATTGAAAGAGTTCTATGCTTGCAAACAAGAGCTTAATGAACAAGTTGTTTCATATGCTGCCCGAATTGAGGAAATATTTTCCCTAGCGTGTGATATTAGTGCATTTCCCTCATTGAAATCTGCTTTCCAGTTGCTCGAAAAATGTATTTTATCAAGGTTTGCTAAAACCTATCAAACAAATGTCATCATATAAGTTTGAAACTAAGCATGACTATGATCTTTTTAAGATTGAAGTTAGAAAGATAGAGAGCGAAATTAATGAGGTTGAAACAAACAAAACCAGTCAAAGAATGTTAGTTAAAATGTCAATAAGCCAGAGGAAAATACAAAAATGCAATTTGATGAGATCAAATCTATGTTTAGTCAATTGAATGACAGAATTGCTCAACTTGAGAAACGCAAGAGCAAATTCAGACCAATTCCTTCGAATTTGTTGGTCAGCAACAGTAAATGCCAAGAGGTCATTGTACCTGAAGACCAATAATAGGTCGTTGTCAAAGTAGAGGTCAGAGTAACAGAGGCATGGTGCAATATTCGAAGGGTCAAACTAAGAACCAAAGAGGTCAATCGTGGTTTCAAAAACCAATTGCTGCAAAAACTATCAACCGCAAAACAGGCAATCCATACAATGTTTTTCTTGTTCTGGATTTGGCTAGAGATTGTCCTAACAAGATGTTACACATGTGGACAAAATGGTCACTTAGCGAGGTCATGTCCATCTTTTAACATCTAACTGCCTGTGTAGAGGGTCAATACATAGGTAAAAGTTCAGGTATAGATCCACATCTGGTTGGTGAACCATCAGAGGTAACCATATTCTGTAATGGCAAAGAAACAATTTCTCTTTGTGACACAGGCTCTTGCGTGTCTACTTGCTCTGAGAGATATTACAATGACAATCTGTTGGATGCGACATTGCAGAACTGTTATTGAATGTGCAGATGGAAACACATTGCCATATAAAGGTTTCATTGAGGCATCAGTTAGAGTACCCGAAATACCTGATAGTGGGAAGCTTATACGCCCAATCCTTGTTGTTTTAGATACAAATTACAACCAGAAAACACCTATTTGCTCGGCACTAATGTCCTAAGATGTTTGATGCATCATTGTAAGAAACACTACGGGGATAACATTTTGCAAAAGTCACAGTTGAAAGGTCATTTGTACAGCATAAAAATGTTTGATATTGAGATAAAAGGTCATTAAGAGAAACAGTATTGCCTCGCAACTATTAAATCAAATGAGCCATACACTATTTCAATTGGCCCTAATCAATCAGTCACTTTAGAATGTGTCACTAGTCATGAGTTGAACTATACACCAACTACTGTAATGCTTCATGGACACGAAAGTTCACCATTGCCAGAACATGTATCTGTAACCCCTACTATATATCATTATAATGGTAAGAAACAGTACATTTCAGTCAATTTGTCCAACCTGAGTACGGATACTGTAAAAGTACCATAGCAGAGTTACAGCATGTTGTTGTTGAGAACAGTACATTCCTGTCAACAAGTGATCAAATCTTAAAATCACCTCTCGACAAAGTTGACATAAATACAAATCTGTCTAGAAACCAATTGTCATCATTAACAGATGTTTTAAATAGGCACAAGCATGTCTTCTCGGCAAATGACTTTGATGTTGGAAATTGCTCGGAATACTAGCATAGAATTGATTTAATTGATGAAAGGCCTTTTAAGTAACGTCACAGACGTATTCCGCCCCCAATGATAGAAGAAGTTAGGCAGCACATTGAAGAACAGTTAGCCAATAATATTGTAAGAAGGTCTATGTCTCCTTGGACTTCAGCCGTGGTTCTAGTCAGAAAAAAGAATGGTAAACTTCGAATGTGCATTGACTATAGGGCTTTAAATAGCAGAACCATTAAAGATGCATATGCTTTGCCCCGACCAGAGCATATATTTGATAGCTTGCATGGTTCAAAGTGGTTTTCAACTATAGATATGAAAAGAGCTTACAATCAGGTGGATGTTCTTGAAGAACACAAAGAACGCACAGCTTTCACTCTTGGTCCGTTAGGATTCTACGAGTTTAATAAACTCCCTTTCGGTCTTTCTAACAGTCCTAGGATTATGAAGGATTATGGAACATTATATAGGAGATTATAACATGAAAATATGTTTCATATATCTGGATGATCTAGTCATATTAGTTCCACGTTCCAACATATTGAACGATTACAACTTGTTCTTACTAGACTTGGTGAATGTGGCATGAAGTTGCCTCCTGAGAAATGTTATTTTGCTCAAAAGCAGGTTAAGTTCCTTGGACATGTGGTGTCCGAGAATGGACTAGAGACAGATCCTGACAAAACTGAAAGAATAAGAAATTATCCAAGACCTAAGGATGCAGATGAGCTCAGGTCTTTTCTTGCACTTTGTGGTTATTACAGAAGATTCGTACATAATTTTTCAAAGGATTCAAAGCTATTGACAGATCTATTGCCCCCAACAAGTCCCAAAAAGTTAAAGCCAAAGAAGCAGGTACAATGGGAGTGGAGTGACAAACACGGACAATTTTTTAACAATCTAAAAGGACTTTTAACTACTCCCCCTGTTCTTGCATATCCTGATTTTTCAAAGCCCTTTGAATTACATACTGACGCAAGAGGGAATGGTATTGGAGCTGTTCTTTATCAAAAATAAAATGAAAGGAAGCATGTCATTGCTTACTCAAGCCGTTCTTTGACTCAGTCAAATTTTTTTTATCAGCTTTTAAGCGCGAGTTCTTGACTCTCAAGTGGGCTATATGTAACAAATTTTCTGATTATTTAGTGGCAAACAAGTTCACTATACATACTGACAATAATCCTCTGACACATGTTTTAACTAGTTCTAAACTTGAGGCTGTTTGTCAAAGATGGATTTATGCCTTGAGTGATTATGATTTTGATATTGTGTATCGCCCAGGTAGCAACAATGTGGATGCTGATTGCATGTCAAGATACCCCTATGAACAAGTTTGCATAGATAGCAAAGAACATGTGGCGCTTGGTAGTGATGTTGTCAAGGCAATTTGCAATGTGTCGTACACAGCATAAGTTGATATTTTACAAAGTTGTTCTATTAATGTTGCAGATATCACAGGCAGTGATACTTCTTCAATGTCACAATTGGAGATCCGAGAGCTCAGAAAGTCTCAGAGAAAAAGACAAGATTATCGGGCGTTGGCTTAGAGCCGTAATTGACAAGCGTTTCCCTGCATACAAATTATGGAAAGGTGACAAGAACCACCAAACAATGTCTCGGCATTTCGAAAAGTTTAAGGTTATAAGAGGTCTCTTGTATAGGGAAATGTCGGACTATGATGGTATTACCTGAAATACATAGAGAACAGGTACTAACTAGTTTGCATAAAGAGTTAGGTCATCCTGGGGAAGATAGAACAACTTCCCTGGTTCGGGACCGCTTCTTCTGGCCCGCTTATACTGTACATGTTGCAAGTCATGTTGCAAAATGTGACAGGTGTCTAAGAAACAAATCCTCTACAAACATTAGATCCCCATTGGTAAATATAACATCTAGATATCCACTTGAATTAGTCTGTACATACATTTTGGAAATTGACGCATGTAAAGGTGGGATACAGAACATACTGGTTATTACAGATCATTTTACAAAGTTTTCTATTGCAAAAAAAAATCAAACCGCAAAAACAACCGCAGATGTATTGTTAAACAATTTTATTTACCCATACGGTATACCCACCAAGCTGCTCTCAGATCAGGGCCCTTATTTCGAATCAGTCGTCATAAAAGAACTATGCCAAATGTTAAATATTGACAAACTTAAAACTTCCATATATCACCCACAATGTAATGGCATTTCTAAAAGGTACAACAGGACGCTGTTGTCTATGTTGTCAACATTAGAAGACTCAAAGAAAGCAAATTGGAAAGACCACATATCTGCGTTATGCTTTGCATATAATGCAACAAAAAACGAGTCTACCAAATTAATGTTCAATAGGAAGGCAGTTTTACCAATTGATATGAAATTCCAGTAAGTGGTGACAAAATAACAAACGATTACGTCACAGAATTAAAACACCGTATTCAGACTGTGTAAGCTATTGCTAATAAACTTTTATAAAAAGCAAGAGACATTCACAATCATAATTACGAGAAGAAGGCTAAAGCAGCAGAGATCGCTGTCGGTCAAAAAGATCTGGTTCGAATATTGTTTGAGCAAGATGTGTTTGAGGTTGTTAGACAACCAATTGAAGAGATACCAGTTTCTGTGGTTAACGCCTAGTGGTCAAGACAAAAACTTCACACAGAAATCATTTATTGCTACTTAATGATTTTAGGCTGTAAGGACAAACCCAAACCCAAACCAAGGTGTAAAAAAGGTAATAAAGTAGAGAGATATGTGTACAATTAAGAATCTGTGGATTCAATATTTGTGTCTTATTTCAGGGATGATGTTAATGGACCGGCCGGTAACAAAAGTAAAGATGGAGGAGAGCGGTGAGTAGAAAAGAGTACAAATTACTCTGACATTTCTTTGCCAGCGAGTAGAGCAGAGGAGGAAGAAGAGGAGTGCGCTTCCGACGAAGAGTACTTTTTGGAGGAAAGTGAGGAGGAAAAGGAAACTGATAGGGTAACCAAAACGGTTACGGCGGAGGAAGGAGAGATAAAAGCAGTCACATCAAACAACAACAACGGAGACACTGGTTCTATGCACATCGCACCTAGAAGATCGGCGAGGGTTCGTAAACCCCCCCGATAGACTTAACTTGTTGCAACAACCAGAAACCAATACATATAAAACATTGCTGGATCTCTATACAGAAAGTGCAAGATTAACAACTAAATAACTGTCAAGATACTGAGATACCTAATTCATTTTATGGTTTTAAACATTTTTTTTATCATTTTGATGTTTGATATAATTCTTATAGGATCTGTAAAGAGTCTTCCTTAGCAGGAGATTGTTGATTAGTTTTTGGTTAGGACTTTTACATTCGTAACTGGCTTGTCATTATTGTTAGATAAGTATTAGACATTAGACGTTTCATATATGTGACATGTTGTACATAAGTGTTTTTACTTTTCTGACCAGTAGTTCTGCTCTTTCGTTGATAAAGTAGTTTGATATCGATTTGCTTAGCGTAGCATTCTAGAAAGGTAGAAATATTTGTTCCATTTGAAAGTCGGGACGAGGGGGTGTATGTAGCACAGTGGTATTTTAGCATTTTTAATTTAGTGTAATTACTTTCGCTTTTAATTTAGTGCAGTCTGTTCGTTTGGTCTTCGCGCCTTTTTATACCAAGTGATTCTATTTTGAAGCACGCTGGTCAGTCCGCCGCCAGTCGTCAACCTGTAAGGATCGTGCCTCATGGTTTGCTTTTGGTTTGGTTTGATGATTTGATGTGCCCTTTGTGTTATGGACGTGCATCGTTTGTGCTCTGGTGAAAAAAAATGGATATTATTATTATAACATAAATGTTGAGTCTTCTTGACTCGGGAAGTACATCATATGATTCCTACGTTGCTTGCACTCTGAAATTCTACTTCTTTGTGCGGTTTCGGTGCCAAATAATGTGGAAAAAGACTTCGTCAGATGGTGTCCATCGTACTTTATATATGGACCATTTGTTCCTAGAGAGAAAGCGCGCGATTTCTTTCATTAAACAATAACTATTAACAAAGTGTCATATGACATATGTGTTGATCTTTGTATATATGAATATATGAATATTAATATAAATACATATTGTTCTTAAATCGCTTGGTGTGTTCTAAAACTCTTCACAAAGATCAGTGTGTGTTCAAGTATTATTCACAAAGATCTTTACACGAGGCTGAAAACACGTTAAAAGTGATCACTTCTCAAAGGATCTAAACGGTGTCCTCTCCATGCAACTAGCGGATTAACGCAAAAATGAATCCAGCCAGTCACAATCCACTGACCACACCATGCCGCAGGGTCCGACTGCCACACCTGTACATACTGAGGGCGATCAGATTGGTCCCCTCTGTGATGACGATGGATATACGCTCCAAATGCTAACGGGACCACCGTCACGTGATGACGGAGTGTCAACGGACCATTTAATGCAGCAGTCTCACCTATGCGATGCCGATCCTATCGGTCCGAGCGATGATACTCGTGACCAAACGAGCCAACCGATTTCGAACCAGCAGTTCTTTGCGATGCTTGATAATGAACTTTACAATCTGCCAAAGTCGTTATAAATTGACAAGCTGTTAGAACCTTTCAAATAGAAATGACAATATTTGCTTGTATAGAAGCATTCTTTTAAGAAGAGCCCAGGAATCAGGATCTTGTCGTCAAGGCATACTGATACACCGCAGAACGACAAAGGCAGAAGGAAGCACAGAGCGATATGCCAAAGATCGCTAGGTATTACAAGAATTTATCGACCATGATAATCCCCGGGTACTAGCTGACATTCTTGTAAGGCGAAGATTACCGACAAAATCCAACTATAGAGACGACTCTGGACACCAACACCCGAGGCTTCCTGCACAATCCAACAAGAACTAGCGCAAATAAGATCTACTATCCAACTGTTGTCTCAAGATATCATTGAACTAAAACAATAAAGGCAATCAATGGCTCAAACTATCATGTCTTTGTGCCAAGAACAGGATATGCTCCAAACTTTAATTTCAAACATTGACTCCGAATACAAGAGATTAAGCTCTATCGACTCCAGAAAGCTTTATGATATGCAATTAAGTATAGAATGCATTAAGCAGACATATGCAAGCGGTTTTGTCATGAAGAACGGCGTGTCACACTCCCATACTCAAACCGGACCCGATCGACCAATGAAAACGTGCAACGACGACAACACCCAGGAGTGCATCCAAACCAAACCTGCCCAGCCACACATCTCTGGTAGTGGATTCGAGAAGAATACAACTAACTCAAACCAAACTGTATCATCTCAACTCCCAAACCAATATTCATACCAAAAAACAAACAGAAGCGAAAAGAACGCAACAGAGATCGAACAAAACGTAAGCGAACCAAGACGCATCAACGTCCGCATATCGAACAGAGAAACCCTACAACCGAATAAACAGCAAAGACTCGATCCTGACCAAAAACAAACCGATAACGCCAGAAATAAACATACTAAGTGTAACAAAACTGAACCTGTGTTTGAAAGCATACGATCACGTCGCACACGTAGTCATTACATCGGTGGCATAGTTTCACACTCAAATAGAGCAGGGATACTTGAATATCTTCAAGTAAGGGGAATCGAACCCGCCTCTTTTAAACTGATATAGAAAAATCAAGGAAGTTTTGCGGCCAAGCTAACAGTCCGACTGGGAAAAGGTTGAGGAATATGTGTTCTGGCCGAGGCACGTGTACTGCCGACGCTGGTATTCTGTGACCAACTGGAATGCGAACGCGAAAGGAGACATGCAACACAGGATACGCACAACTATACAAACATTGATTAATGGAAGGAAAACCCACATTTATTACACTCAAACTCGTCTGTGTTATTAGCTCAATAGTCTTTATTACAAACATGACAGAGTCATACACACACAAGACATGCAATATAATGACCTGGAATGTACGTGGAGCAATGTCATCCGCAGGATCAATAAGTATACTATTAGACAAATATGATATAAGCATCGCATGTTTAACCGAACACAAACTAAAGCCTCAATGCGCTTTGTTTTTGAATACAATACATACACAGTTTTCTGCGCATACCGTCTGTAATCCACCCATCACTGGAAAGGGGGCGTTAGTATTCTATACATTTTTTTCCCCTCTGTATCAACACTTACAACACAAAGAACAGTCGGAATCAAACTTACCACAAAAAACAGTGCCGTCAACATCTATATTTTTTGCACATACATTCCCTCGTCTAATTATTCCACACAAGACTTTGTCGAATGCGTGGACGCGCTACATGGACTATACTCGATTTACTTTGATGAAATAATAATCACATGCGGAGATATGAATATAGATATTAATGAACCGCTTGCAAATCAAAGACAACTAGTTTTTAAATCGTTTTTGACCGAAAATAATGCAACATTCATACCCCATACCGGTGTCACGGTCTGATGTTTCTACCGTGCTTAAATTTCTCTGTCTAGTGTGCGCATGCGCCAGATTACTATTTTAAACTACGCGTGCCTAAATTTCCAACCATTCCATACTGGTGTAAAAAGTGTTACTTAATATGGAAACATGTACCCGGGAGGAAATATAAGCCCATTTAGACACGGGCTGATGCTTCTATCCGACTGGTCTATCTCTCTCTACCATAAACATTTTTACATAAATATTACATGTTTTCCTAAGATGGAAATGTGTGCCTGAGTGGATATATAAGCCCATATATACATGGGCGGATGTTTCTATCAGACCAATTTTTCTCTCTCTCTACCATATACATGTATACATAAATATTACACCTTTACTTAGAGATGGCAATGTATGCCCATGTGAAAATAAAACCCATCTATACACGGTCTGATGTTTCTGTAGGGCCGGTCTTTCTATATTTATATTTATACCCAGTTTTGTATCGTTTACTTTATATGGAAACATGTGCCCGGAGGAAATTTAAGCCCATTTATACATGGCCTGATGTTTCTACCAGGCCCAGCTTTCTATCTCTATCATATACATGAACATGTATCTCTACATATTAGACATTTACTTAAGATGGAAATGTGGGCCTGGGTAGAAATATAAGCCCATATATACATGGGCTGATGTTTCTTACAGGCCACTATTTCTGACTCTTTACACATATATGTGAATTTTTCACGTTTACTTAAAATGTGCCTGGATGACAATTTAAGTCCCTCTATACACGGTCTGATGTTTCTGTTGTACCAGTCCTTCTATCTTTACAACAGACATGTATACCTAGAATATTTTACGTTTACTTAAGATGGAAATGTATCCGGGTGTTCTTATTATTATATTAAAAACACACGAATTAGGGTTCGATAAAAAACACAGTGGTCTATAAGTAGAGTTGTTATATAATTTACTCTTCTATAAATATTATAGTTGATACTGTTTATTCTATTAATACTGGTAACACTGGTAATACTGGTAATACTGGTAATACTGGTAAGACTGGTAATAATCAGCTCCTGTAAAATAAAAGTAGCAATAATAAATATACAATCAGCACTTTACAAAGTTAACTTATCACTGACAAATTCTGAAAAACAGGGATTTAATAGGCAATGAATTATAATATAATAAACAGTAGAGTTAACTTCATTACCATAAATATTAAACAACATGAAATAATCTTGATCAGAGGCCTTTTATAAAAACAATTATGCACAATATATATATATATATATATATATATATATATATATATATATATATATATATATATATATATATATATATATATATATATATATATGTATATATATATATATAAAACCATGTTCATTATAAAACAACAACAACAATGATAGATACAGTGATAGATTGATTACAATGTCTAAAATAGTTATTAACCTACCAGTTGTGGACTGGGGCCTTTCTTTATTCTCTCTCGCTCTCTCTGTGTGAGGATTATGGGCAACAAGGATGCTGTAATAATGAATGTGCCCATAGTAATACAGAAGAAGAAAACAGTGATGTTACATATAAAACCAATGACCAATTCATTATGCTAGTTAAGTTAGTTGTACGGCAGCCATCTTGAAATTCCATGTATCATGTCAGAATATACAAATACAATTAAACAATTCGCTTACAACACATCAGTTATAACAACTAACTGTCTCTTACTCACAACTTACAGTCGTCAGGAAATAAATGATAGGCTCCTCCAACTAAGGGGACACATAACCTGTTCAGTACTGTCCCAACCTCTCTAATATCAAACACTGCCTTACTTATATATTAAGTAAAAGTTAAATAAATATGGATATTGTCCTCCAGTAAAGAATAAACTTTACTGTTTCACTGTAACCTCTCTTCTGCTAAAAGCCATATCATGGACCACTAAAGGGGAAACTAAAAATAGCATGGTCAGTTCTCAGTATATTTCCGTAAACCATTGACAGAGAGAAATAAAATCAAAACATTTATCCAAATAATGATTAAAGGGACATAACTATTAAACAGGTCTGTACCAAAAGGTGACCTGGTTACAGAAATATATGCACCGGAGGAAATCTTGGACCATCTATATACGGGCTCATATTTCTATTAAAATATTACGCATGCGCATTGGGGCGTATGAGAAATTTCGACACGGCAGAAATATGAGACCATGACACCGGGTCCCGTTTTTGGTTTGGACCAGCAATGATACGGTATGTTAGTCGGCATTTCGCAAATAGAGATGGTTATAGAAAATGTCATCATCGACGATGTTTGCTGTCCAGTTTCTGCTCACTGGGCGATCATAACCACTTATATGTTACCTATCCAAGCGTACAACATACCAGTTCATGAACATATAGCTTGGCATAAATGCTTACAAGAGCACACGCACAATTATTCAGACACCCTCTCGATTGAGCTAAAACACCTACACATCTCTACTACCCATCCTTGTACTGAGAACATCGACCTGATATTCGATCATGTTGTTCGATGTATTCAATACTGCGCTGACAAATATCTTCCCAAAGCAAAGCTTAACTTGAATGCAAAACCATATTGGACCAACGATGTCAAGAAAGCATACAGACAGCAGAAAATGGATCGCATTAAATGGATACAGGAAGGAAAACCAATGGGAAGGGCGCATAAATGTTTTGTCGATTATAAAACTTCCAAACGAAAATTAATTAACAATCAAAAACAGGCTATACGGTCACTAAACGAAACATATTACGAAGAACTTAAGTCAACAGCAGAATGTGATATAAAATACTTCTGTAATCTTATTCGAAAGAAGAGGGGCAAAAGATCTGACACTATAAGTGAAATTATTAGTGATGGCATAACCTCAAGAAGCCCCGAAGCCATCGCAGAGACCTTTAAAACGCATTACTTGTCAGTGTTTACAGCAAAAACAAAGGAAAATTTAGATAATGAATTTCTGAAAACGCTCTCTCATTGATCTTTAGACATTTCTACTATCAGACGAATATGCTAAACATGCTATTTTGTCAAGGGAGATAACACATAATGAACTGTTGAATGCTATCAATAAAATGAAGAACCGTAAAGCACGAGAAATCGACAAGGTCACAATCGAAAATATGGCGGGGATACACTATTGCTGTACTTACATACGCTATTTAACCTGATGATAAAACTCGCTTATGTGCCTCATAGATGTAAAACCGGTATAATAATACCCATACTCAAGGAGGGTAAACCAAAAACATTAACGAATAGTTACAGACCGGTTACCCTTCTACCAGTTATTTATACAATCTTTGAGAGAATCATACATGACAGGTTGTCACACTGGACGCAAAAGAATAACTTTAGTTTTCCGTGCTCACAACAAAATGCATACCAAAAACATCTTGGCCCGATCTCTATATCTTTCACTGTGCAAGAACCGATTGCAAGCCAACTCGAACTCGGAACTCCGGTGTACGCCATGTTTCTGGATACGGCTGGTGCCTTTGATAATGTGAGACACGAAGCCTTGTTTAGCGAAATGAGACACTTTGGGCTCACTGGTAAAGCACTGCGGTTGCTTGTACACTGCTACACTGAACTGCGAGGATGTGTACTTGTTAACGGTGTTGCCTCAAATAGTTTAAAAAAAAACAAGGAACTGGCCAAGGCAGTATTTTGTCTACCTGGAGTTATCTCCTCTTCATTGATGGTAAGTTATGAAACCGATAACATCATGTAGGAGCTTTATTGCCCGACTGAATTTCAATCAGCCGAGCTAGCAGACGATTGCGCTCTTCAAGGGCAGACAAAATCCTAGCTCCTTGAGTCCTGTAATCCTCCATAAAGGAAGAAAACCACACAGGTGGTTCTGTCTCACTTCTCCTCCTTCTCTTTATCAGAGGTGTCTGTACATCCTCTGCCTCTGGTGGTGGGGTCGGTGGTGGTGGAGTCGGTGGTGGTGGTGTTGGTCTTCCTGAAGACGGTCTTGGTGGTGTAGTTAGTCTGTTCATTGGTGGTGATGTGGATTCTCTGGTAAGTAAAGGTCCTGATGATGGTGTAGCTGATTTCTCCAATGCTTTGGAAGGTCTTGGTGTATGTGTAGGCAGAGGTGGCTTTGAGCTAAGGTCTGAAAAAAGCACATTAAAGGATTACTAAAGAATTATGTACACAAACAAAAAGAAGGCAGTACGACTAAGTCCTTGTTATGCATAAGTTATACACGATAGAGTGGCGCCCATAGAAAAGCTATTAAGAGTCTCTAGCAAAACACTAATAAGACATTAACAATGTGGGTAACTTGTCCAAGTGTGGACAAAGATATGCAAACTTTGGGATTTTTCAAGTTAATACCAGGTCCGGTTTTGGAGACTGTTACCAAGCTGCAACACACACTTCAGGTAAGGCAAATGTTCAAGAACATAATTGTTATTAAATTAAAGACATAAACAACATCTCATAGACGATTACCTTTTGAAGAGGACACAATGGTAGCAGGTCTGACTGAAGGGTCGCCTGCCATGAGCTATTCCATGGCTTCAAAGAACTCCCACCTCCGTCGATCTCTTCCACTTTGGTCATTGGCGTCTACAATGGCTTTATACCTATCAAAAAATGAAATAAATACCACAAACATTACAGTGTCTCTTTATCTAACACAATATTAAAAAAATCATAGTAAAATATTTGTTAATAATTATTAATGTTACCAAGACTTCATTTATATTATCAGTTATCAGTTAGTAACCTTTGTGTGTGTGCGTGGTCAATCATTTTGTCCAGTCATGTGTGACAAGTCTCTGTCCACTGTGTCTTGCCTGTGCTGTGTTGGGTGAGTGGTTTGGTCTGAAACTGTTTTGGTAGCTTAACTAACAAAAATAGTGCATTACAATTTAAAAATACTAACCAATCACAAGGATGCCTCTATTCATTCTCAGAACTAACATCTTTAGCAACTTCACTAAGGGCTAGGACTTGGACTATAAAGCATATACTGTTGATATCTATTTTTTATTTTGGTATGAAGAATACATTTTCTTCAATAACTAAAAAGCCACTGCCCGGTTTGAATTTCAAGGTTTGAGTTTTGGTTTTAATTGTTACCCAGTAACTTGTGCAATGGTGTAAACCGGAAAAAGGTAAACTTTGTGATTTGTAATAAAACAATTGGACCTGCACGGGAGTTGTCTTAGGGACAGAAAACCCACTAAATATAAAACGGGTATAACCACACATGCCGTAGGTCAGCACGAAGCAATTTACAGAATACATTTTGCCCCAAGTAAGACTCACACCTAGTTGCAGGGGGTAATAAGTTGGAAATTTGCAACAAGTGTCCCTAGACTGTATTATAAGTACTTTAAGTAAGTATTTTACTTCTTTTTGAATATATATATATATATATATATATATATATATATATATATATATATATATATATATATATATATATATATATATATATATATATACTCTAGTGCTATACCTGTATTTTAGTGACCTGAATTTCTAGTCACATTGAATGCCAGTGTAGATGTGGCCCTTCTCTACCATCCTGTCTGCAATTTTCTTCCACACCTGGAAGGCCTTGTAAACCGAGCTGCTGAAGAGTGCTTGATGCTCGTGAAAAGAGCAATCAGCAGAAGAACTTGTTCATGCTTCCAGCTTGAGGCTCTAAATAAACAAAGACAATATCATTCATGAAAAAAGTAAACACGTTCTCCTTCAAGATGCATTGCCCTAGGGCTAAAGCACAAAATTCTGATACATAATGCATGATTTTTTCCTGACTTATTTTTAGATTGACATGAACTTTTACTTGAGTTTAAGATAGATAAAACCATATGCTATGTATCATTGTACATTAGCATAATTTCTTGTTAGAATTGTTAAATAAATGCAGTCTTCACAAATGAAATTTTCAGTTACTAGACCCGAGGTCCCCAAACCTATCAAAATCTATAGGATCAGACAAAATTACACCGGACCAACATAGATTTATGTCAAATTCTGGTGGACATGTCTTGGAAAGGAAAAAATGTGGGGAATACAGTGTGATTCATTTCTAAAGCTCATAACTATAATCGAATTTTGACCCAAACTATTGCATATAATATAACAGTACCACTGACACAATAAAACCAATTGTTATCCTGATAATGCAAAATGTGTGCATATTATAAAAAATTAAAATAATGATATAATTAAGTAGTGCAGCAAACATATATTTTAACTTTTCTTGTATGACACATTTGATTCTACTCTAGTATAATAAATTTGATTCTACTTCAACCAATATGCAAAGATGTATGCATGTTATAGGGTTTGTGTAAAAACTATATTCACATACACTCTGATCCAGCTTCACTGGCCCCAGCACCTGGCTCTGTGTGTACGTTGGATGGGCACAACTCCTCAAAATCAGCCTCGGTTGAAGTGCCTGCCACATCTGTGGAAATTATTTAAGTAATACTTACTAATATTTTTCTATTACATTTGAGAGTTATTATTATTACATATTTTTATATAAGATGATAGTACAGGTCAACTTTCTGCAAAATAAACACATTTATAGGGGAAATATAAGCCTTGTTTTTAAATTCTGACATTGACCAAGAAATAATAAGTTCAAGTTGAATGAAGGTGTATTTTTTTATTCTAGTTATTTATTGTTTTTTATGTATATATACATTAACATTTTGCAAATCAATATTGTGTGCAGGAAAGATTTACTTTTTTAAAGCATGCAAAGAGATCATTCTTTTTAACTATAACATGAATCATAGCTTGCAAATCTTCATTCTACAGTTAACTTATTTTCATTTACCACTCCATCATTACTCTCCCTTTCGACCACATCAATGTGACTGGCAATCAGCATTTGTAATGTGGCTGGATCTGTAAAATATATTGTTTTCAAACAATTCAAATGACTTAAGTTGTGCATAAATAAATATTTTTTTCAAACTTTAATTAGGAACCACACTGGCAGAAATATTATCAAGGCCTTACAAGATTTAGACAGTGAAAGTCTTTTTTATTACTGCCTTATATTTCCCATTACAGACTATGGCTTAACCTTCAAGTACAAACCGACTATAACCTCAATTAAGAAGATAACATACAGACAATTATAAATATATTCATTCCTGATGAGCATTTCTCATATTAAAAATTGATCTGAATTGACAGAACATGTAAACAAACAGTTACCAAATCCTATTGCTTTCCATACATGTGGGTCAGTGATTTTACAGTAAAGTAACTCTTCCTATTGGCCATATTATTCATCATATTGACATGTGCATTCAGTATGAAACTATACAAATTTTAAAAATTAAAAAATGTCGAGGGAATAAAAAGAATATTTCTATACCTGCAACATCTACTGCCAGTCTGTATGTCTCGTCATCTACGTGAAATTACAAGACTTTTCCACGATCAAGTTCAAGATTGAGTGGTTTCAAATTATTACTGAAAAAGAAAAAATAATTATCATTTTTAAGATGAACAAATCAACTCTTATCATTATTAAAAACTTATCATTATTAAGAAGCAATGATAACACTAGATCTATCAATTGCATTGCATTTTAAACATCTCTACTTGTTCAAGTAACAATGAACAGCTTCTGAATAAAAGGAACATAAAAACTTACATTATGTAATAAAATACATGCCAGCATATGTTGTGTAAACATGCCCTATATAGTTGTATAACTTCATATGATTATGTGCTTCATATTGGACTCATCAAATTGTGGAGAAAATATCCTTAATGCCCACACAAACACGAATATTAATCATAA
Organism: Sinonovacula constricta; assembly: GCA_007844125.1. NCBI lineage: Eukaryota > Metazoa > Mollusca > Bivalvia > Cardiida > Solecurtidae > Sinonovacula > Sinonovacula constricta. The sequence continues at coordinate 25,318,583 of CM017565.1, forward strand.
TTACGTTAGCTGTACATTAATCAACATGAACATAATAAACAATTTCAGGCAAGACACATTTGGGCAAATGTGAAAAGATAAGAAACAAAATTAAGACAGGCGACATTTTTAAATCCCCCGCCATTGTTATTTGTCCGACTAAACACAGCAGTTTTTTCCACATTTGTTAGGTTAAATTGAACACTGCAGGCTGAACTAGTTGCCTTTGTAGTTGTTGTATCATTTTCATTGTGTTATTTCGACAATTGCATCGATATTACCATTTAATCGGGGGAAAATTAAAATTCCAATAAGCGTCAACTTACCCGGCCGCCATTTTGGTTCGCTAAGCGAGCTACGTCCAAAGTACGTTCGGCGAACTTATCGTTCAATAACGGAAATTCTCGTGACGTTCGCGAACGATAGCGAACGTTTTGGTAACTGAACGCACGGCAGCTGGAAGCCAATAACGAGGGATTAGTTGTTGGAGGACTTAACTGCGGAAACCCCACTCTAGCAGATTTAACGCTGCTATGTAACAACAAACTGTCGCTAGAAAGGCATTTGGCCCTAACAAACGATTACGCAAATAAATGAGGATACGAATTCAATTATGACAAATGTAAACTTGTTACTTTTGGAAAAAGAAATACCAAAACGGTCCGTGTATATACCGTCTTCTCATTTTTGCTTTTCTAGTAAGAAAAATGGTAACGGTACAGTATGTTCTTTTTTTGTTTTTCTATATGGAATTTAAAAAACAAAAAAACAAACATATATTCCAAACCGTTTTCCGAACGTTAACATGTAGCTGAAAAAATACAACTCTAACCGTTTACCGTTTCACCAAACGAAAAACGAAAAACGAGTGGCGCTGCGATTGCTTGGCTTGGCAAGGGAAGTAACTAGCAAGTTTTTAGTTTAGTTTATTTCCAAAAGTCATGGCTCCTTTGGAGCATCTGACAACATGAAACAAAAACAATGACAAAATAAACATGTGGCATAAACAAAGAAACAAACATACAAGCAATATACAATATATGCTGTGTAACCCTGACAGTTTTACTATTAATATATTTTTTATTATATATTTTTAAACAAACATGTAGAATATAATGTTTGGAGAATGAGGTACCTAATTTCTAAATGTGAAGTGTTAAATTGAGAAATGTTTACATTACAGTTAGAATGCAAAAATTAAGCCAAGGGCTAAACTAAATTAAGCAAAAGCTGATATAATCTTTTTGCAGAATATAGATAACTTTACCAGCAGATTATAGTCTTTAGTATTCATTAGTTCTGCGAATTTAAGAACATTAGTATGAGTGAAAAAAGTATGTATTTTTTTCGTTCCACATCAAAAAAATCAGATAATGAAATTCGTCCCCTAAAACATTCATATTACACAAGTTGCAAATTCTATCAGCTCTATCAATACCAAAAAATCTCCCTTCTTCAATAGGTAATTTATGATTGCAACATCTGAATTTACACAGAAACTTTGCCAAGTGCATTTGGAGTTCCAGGATTGTAAGTACTGATCCTGAAGTTTACGTTTTATTTAATTATTGAATATAGTAGTAGAGCCAAAACACTGTTGATTCCATATATATGTAAGACCAAAACTATTTAAAGTGTCATGAACAAACTTTAACCAAGTCAGTTTTATATCAGATCTTTCATAAAGAGAAAAAGCAGTTCTGTACAACATGTTATTAATTTTACTATCTTTGCAATTTATTACTTTACACCAATAGTTCAGCACTCGCATTTTAACCAATAGAGAAACTGGCATGATACCCAAGTCACCATATACCATACAGCTTGGAGTGCATTGTTTTAGTTTTAATATTTGTTTACACAATTGTATTTGAAACTTATCTAACATAGTAACAGATTCACAACCCCAAATCTCTGAACCATACAACAATATTGGAGTTACCATTGTATCAAATAAATGTAACTGGAGACTTATATGTAAAGACAGTTTCCTACTCTTTTTAATAATGGAGTACATTGGTTTTTTGGCTTGAACAATCAAATGTGCTTTTGTAAGGTGGAACTTGCCATTATAACAGAACCTAACACCAAGATAAGGAAAAAGTCAACAATATCTAAAACTATATGATCATAATAAAAATGAGGCAAATTCTGAAGACCTCTTTTGTTTTTCCAAAAAAAAACAATACTTTAGTTTTATTTGAATTGACCTTCAATTTCTACAAGTTACAATATTGAAACATAGCATTGAGAGCAATTTGTAGTTCAGTCGCATTTTCTGCAAAAATCGCAGTGTCGTCAGCATATAATAAAACAAATAATTTCAGAAATACTTCGACATCATCGTCACTTAGCATTTCACTTACAATATTTGAAAGACTTGAAAGCTCATTATATTTCTGTGACATAAACTGATTAAGGTCATTTAAAAATAGTGAAAATAACACTAGAAACAAGTTTTCACCCTGACGAACCCCTGCAAAGCTTTTAAAAAAAGTTGACATTTTATTGTAAATTCACTGTTTTTACACAAGATTTAGCTTTTTGATACATGCTTTGAATAATTCTCAAACAAATATCAGTTATATTACAGCTTACTAATTTTTGCCATAGAGCTACACGATTGACACTATCAAAGGCTTTACTGTAGTCAACAAAAGCACAAAATAGTTTTTTTGTTTTTGATAGAAAAATATCTTTAATTACCTTCAAGGAGAAAATATGATCAATTGTACTTTAATGCTTTCTAAAGCCAGCCTGCTCTTCACAAAGTATATTATATGATTCAAGGTAGTTATTTAGTCTATTATTTATCACAGATGTAAAAAGTTTACCAAAACAACTTAAAATTGAAATTCCTCTATAATTGTCAGAACTATTGATGTCACCTTTGTTTTTATATATTGGAAGAATTATGCCTTTACTCCATATGTCAGGAAAAATACCTGAATCCCAAATAACGTTAAACAATTTACAAATAACTTGTAACATATTTTCAGGAACATTTTTAGGTACTCATTTAAAATATTGTCAAATGATGAAGATGATTTGTTGTTTTTCAAATATTTGATAGATCTATCAATTTCTTCTAATGTAAAAGCTCTGTTTAACTGCTTATTAATATTGTTTATATTATCGTCATCAGCATTATTAATATTGTCAGCAATATCTTCATTATCTTGATTGTCATTCAAAAGACTAAAGTGATCAAAAAGCATCATTTGTTATTTTACAGATAATTTCTTTTTTCTCAGAAGAATACTTGTTAAGAAGTGACCAATATGATTTGTGCTTTTTAGTTGTTTTAGTTTTGACACAATATCATTTTGATAGTCTTTAAACTTCTTGTTAATTATCTTAATGGCGGCCAGAAACAGACGTGCGATAATTAATGTTAACTATATACTTTTCTTTACTTTTACTTACTTATGACATGTTCATTGCAGTTAAGTATTGTTTACTTATTTTGTTCATTTTACTTATCATTGCATAAGCATGAAGTGGTCAGACAAATCTTGACTTTCCTTGAGATGTGTTTCTGGGCCAACGGGTATTCTGTCTTACTCCTCTCTCCACATCCCTTAGATTTAGTTCCGGTCGGGGCAAAACCTTTCATGAGGGGAGATTGTCAGTTGAGACTTCTTAACATGCGGTGTGCAATTTGGTCTATTATAGCCAGAAAATTGTTTATGTTTTTTTCTCTTGTCTATCAATAATATCTAAAAGCTGATAAAATGTCACTGTCACTGCACAATGTGGCAAAACTTGACCTAGTTTTATGTTTATGGTCCTATAAATAATGTTCTTATTTTGTTTTGCTTTTTAATTTAGAAATAAATGGCAGAGACCATAATATGGTCATTGTAGGCACGTCTAGCTATGTTGGTGGAGGAAAACCCCCAAAAAGATTGAAGTTGAATCACCACCACACAGCAGCTCAGCGGAAAGACTTTGCACGTTAAGTCCTTTGCCCCGATCAAAGAAGTCAAAGGAGTAAGAGGTCTGTGACACAACCACTTAACCTGCATTTGCAAATATGAATATAGTACACATTTTGTCCTTTTACATTAAAAATTAAAGGTGGTGTCCAACAGTTTGTCTATATCTGATACATGTAACAACATTTTACCACTGTTCTGGAGAATGCAACATTGCTACACAAACTTATACGTTAGTTTGAGTAAAGGCTGTTTATAACATAAACTTTATTGTAAGACAGTACAAATTATGAAATATATCGCTTAAATGTCCATTATTTCCAAATAAATATGGTGGGGATTTCAGCTAAATATAGATATCGATGTCAGAGCTGATTACCCAGATATTCATGTAAAGTGATGTCAAAACTAAGTGGTCACATTGTTTTCTTAGTTTAAAAATAGCTAACTGTGCAGCTTGGCTCAGATAGGAAATACCATGTTTGCAATGATGAGTGAGGGTTTATGCTTCGTTGTTAACGCAGAACTAGGGCACCAATAATCAGCATTTTGTAAGACCTTTTCAGGTACCAATGATTTATTTTGTTATGTGAGAAAAACTATTTGGTCTGAACTGTCGGATACCAACTTTAACCTGAAAATCAAAGAAGCAGTCAATATGCAATTCCAAATCTAATCGGTGGCTTATTGACAATTGTCTGTTATTACCATTTACTGGTACAGCCACAACAAATAGTGTGGACTGGGATGCTGTGTAACAACGGTTGTTAATATAGTAAATCTGGCATTTTATACTGTTCTGACCTGAATAATGTTTTTTTTTTGTCTAAATACAGGTCGCAAGATGAATGCCATGGGATAGACACACCACTGAAGCATACACAGTGTGCAACCTTTAGTCTTCTGCCAGCTACCTTGCTATATCCAGAGGGTTTCACGAATCAGGTAGGTCATGTCAGATTTGCTTTTGGCCTATTAGTGCATACATATCAATTCAGTTTCCACATGGGTAAACATGAAAGATGACGTCATGCATTGATTCATAAATATCAACATTTAACATATTTTTCCAAATTTAATTAAAGAAAATTGTCAAAATATAATATTTGGGCCTTTCTGGTCACACGGTAGTTTCTTCTATTTGTAACTCCTCTGAATACAAAGCATCGGTCAGCGTGGGTTTGATTCTTTGTCGGGGCGGAGGACCTTCTATGGAAAATGGAATGTTGAACATTGTTGATGGCTATTTTATTGTATTATTTGCATAAATTGTATTATATGCATAAATAAAACAAAATAATAATCAGGTAAAACTGTTGAAAGATTTCTCCAGCATTTAACGTCCATTTATTAACCTTTTTCCAAATCCATTTATACGGAAATGTTACCTTCCACAGGACATTTATTATAGAATATCTGGTACTAAAAATTAAATGAGTATATTAAATGAGTATATCTTTTATTGTTATATTTTACATTGATGTGGAAATAAGACAATATAAAACAACAACAATATCATGCCTAACACTTTGTAAAAAGTCATTGTAATACAACATGTACTAGAGGGTCTGATAAAGACTGAAGAAAACAGAGCCAATTTATATACACTTTTTTTGTTACAAGTCAGTGACCCTAACCGCCATGATGTCCTGCAAGCTGTTTGTATAATTTAATAAATAATTTATATTTAATAATGACCTGTAATACAGTCCATATCTTACTTTAGACATATTGCACTACTGACTTCAATGTTCATGTTCAGTAAATGTAGTATGAAAACTAATGACTGTCCACTCTTAAAATATATTTATTTATATAGCATTCTATATAAGTTTCATGTTGTTATTGATCAGACAATGAGACCAATCTTCTGGATGTAGGGACGTGGCCCACTACTTGGAAAAGTGCTGTGACACCTATGGTATTATCTTAGAAGCAGCTCACTCTGTGGAACAGCAGATGCAGGCACTGCAGCTATAGGCACAGAGGGGACCCCTTTTGACTGCCTCATCTATGGATCAAAGGTAGGCAGTTCAGGATGAAGTCTCCTGCATGACATGTAAAATGTACCACATTGTGTGGCATTTACTAAAAGCTCTGATGTATAAAAGTGAATAAAAGTGTTTGAAGAAATTAAAATTTGTCTAAAACTTAATAATACAAACAAATTTTGTATACATTTACATGTATAAATTAAAAGGCTACATAAAAAAAATAATGAAATAAATGTCATTCTTCTACTTGCTTTGCATCATAATTAAACCATGTAGTAAATATTGCCTTACCTACATAATAGCAACACAAAATTGAAAGAAGCTATTAAAAACACAGAGGACACACCTGCCAGTACAGAAGACAGACTATATACATATCCAAGGTAGTTTGATACCAGGACAGAGGCAACTGCCCAATGTATAGGTCCGTGTGTTAGCAAGTTAGAAAAGGTGCTATATACCTGAGAAGCCTTTCTCAAGGTTTCAACCACGCGTTAACATTTGATAATGCTTTTTGAGCCTTCATTAGCCATACTCAATTAATTATTTCTTTGATTAATTCTAATGAAAAAATAAACAAAATCAGGGAAATTCCTGGACAGCTGGTGTTGGCCTTTATTTATATCTATACCTGCTAAGAGGGCTGTCGAAACGTATGTAGAGAAAAACATAATATTGACCTTCTGCCATATTATTACATGTCACTGTTACTGTTGTATTTCCTTTAATTTTGGCAATAAAATATACAAAAACTTGCCAAAAAATAAGTTACATTTTTATAATGATTAGACACTGCATTATTAATTTATATTTATGAAAGCAAAAGGAAAACATCTTTAAGAAAAATGTCTCATAAAAGTTTTAAGATGTAAAAGACATTAATTGTCTCATTCTCTTTTTTTGTGTAGGTCCTATGAACCAGCCACAATTTTCAGCCTGCTGTAAAACCTTTATTCACTGCCAGGACACCTGGCACAACACAACTTCGATGTGCCTGAAATGCAGAAGCACAGATGGGCAAAGATTGGACATAGCAGGGATAAGTGAAGGCATACAGGCACTGCACCACTTCATTTATAATGAATAAGTGTTAGTTTTAAAGATGGTTTCTGACAGTTTGCCTCTCTCAAATATATGTAACCATATCTTATCAATGCTTTGGGGTACTTGGGCATTATGTTTGCATAAACACATACTTGAGTATAAGTATTGACACTCCCACAATAGACCAGTTTCTCAATTATTGATTCTTAAAGTATCACGTGACACAGCAAATCGAAAATGAGGGCAGGGTGACAGGATCCCATTTCCACTTATAGAAAATGGATGACTTCGTACTTGTGTATTTCTGTACAAAATCTTTTTTTTTTTAGCAATACAGATTTATTGGAACGTATGGCATCTGCTCAAACATATTTAGTCATAGCATTGTTAAATCTATAGTTAATTACTAATTAATTAGGCAAGTAGTTAAAGGCATGGAAGTAGTGATACACGTTTACACGAGTAAGAAAGTGTATGTTTTGCCTTGGAAACAATCACCCCGTTCATCAAAGTATACAGCCACATTATTTCTATTGGATGAAGAAAACAGATATATGAATTACTTACATAACATATACCACTGATATCAACTCGACGAGGCAAACAAATTGATGAATGCTAAAAAAGATATGGGAATGTGACATTTTGACAACAGGGATTATTTACCTTCTGTTAAGTTTCTTAAGATAGTTCATTATGCATTAGTCCATGTTGTTCACATCATCGGTTTAACTGAAAAGCGTGCTCGTTTAAGCATTGGTGTGTTGGACCACGCCAATCTGTTGGTACCAGACATTGACTTAAAATGGCCACTGGCTATATTTTAAAAGCCAACTTTTCATTGATAGTCTAAACAAGTTATGTAGTAAAGTAATTATACTATTGGCAATTTAAATTGTTACATAAAATGCAGTATTGATGACTTCATGGTAGATAGGCAGTGTTCTGTTTCAAATTAGCTTAACCAAGTATGAAAGACTTATAAACATCTGTTGTAAATGGCTGGAAGACAGATTGATGGAGAATAGGGTCTTTATTTATATTGTCATAATTATGTAGTTATTACAATACCATATGATTATTTTTATAAACTTCCTAACATTGTTTTTTAGCATCACATTTTTTGACAGTAAGAAACGAGTTTTAATATTTTATTACATTTTCACTTAAGTTTGTTTCACGTGTGTTTTCCTAAAAAAACATTGATGATTTTAATATAATGTGAATGCTTTTTGAGCAAGCATTGATTAATTGTTCTTAAATAACATTGTTGTTCATGTTTATATTTTTAGTTAATTATCCAATTAAACAATGCATGCAGACATATGAGGAGTATATTAAGAGTAGTATTTTTGTTTTATTCTTTCCAGTATTTGTTAATATAGTTATGTTAAAATCTAAAACATATTATTCAAATAACTTTATTCAAATAACATTCTCTATTCAATAAACTGGTCCCTTATATTGATAATCTGTTTTCTGATAAGTTTTCCTGTATAAATTTGTCATTTACATTTTTGTGTTTATTATTAAGCACTATCTAAATCTTCATGAAGCTTATGTTAGCTGGTTTCTTCTGTTTTAATAGACTGAAAAGTTATCATATTTACCTTACACCATTATGTAGTTAATGCCATTATAATTTTTAACTTATCTTTCTCAATAGTATTTTAAGTTCATGATTCTGACATAAGATTTACCATCTATGGTACTAACATAAAATATAAATTGTAAACTTTATTAAATACCCATAATTTCGAACCATTTTAGCACATATACTCACTTCTCATAGTTTCTTGATTTGGTGAATGCTTAACTATACCCAAAGGGTAGATATGTGTGATTTTTGCTCAATCCCTTAGAAATAGATTTTATCATGGGATAGGTTTAAATGGGCAACCATTAGAAAGAAAAAGTCAATGAAATTGGTTATGTACCAGTTTAGAAAATCATCATTTATTGTGTCTTTGTGGTCTCCTATGTATGTTTAATAGTATGTATTTCAAAACTTATGATTGAGTAACTGAAATGGTATGTATTTAAATACAGAAATTTATTGTGAATGTGAAATGTACAAATTAAACAAGATAAATTAATGGATTCATGAGAAAACACGTTTCTTCCCCAGATATATGTTTTGTTGAAAGCAAAGCCACATTTTTGTTTATTGCTATTGTGTTTGAGTTTAAAGCTTGTTTTTTTGGTTACAAAGATGCTTAGTAGCAGAACACATAATTCACAGTTCATCAGTACTCGGGAACATGTGATGTATCTGAGAAGGTTAGGATCTTAAGTTGATGAAATCATGGCAAAACAGTATATCCATTTTTGTTTATAAAAACAACTCAAACTAATGCTAGCATTCTTCATGTAGGTGTTCTGTAGTAATAATGCCTATCTTTAAATGATGTCAGACTTTTTTCTAACAGACATTTTTCTGATGGCATTTATTTGTAAAATAAAATATTTTTATATACACTTTCATCACTTATCTTTGTAAATATATAAATAAAACATTTGTTAGCCAAATGACTTTTCTCCAAAATAGTAGATGATACGTATTGTGAAACTGATGTCTCCAGCACAAGATAATTCAAGAAAATATATCATGTATATCTAGAGTTGATGTTCCGCTTATGTTGGAGATTGTATTATGTATGAGAACAATGGCATTTATTTGTATCGTTATAAAACCACTAAACATATTATTGGCAGAACGCTTTCTAATACAGATGACACAGAACATATGAAATGCCTATTTGCAAAGATCATGTATTTAAAGATGTATATGTGATTCGACACTTTTAAAGTATTACAAACTTTCACCTTCTCCACAGCCGATTGCAAAGCGGTTCCCAGTACTTCATCCTAGACTAGATGTCCTCCTCTGCCAACACCATTTTCAACCAAGAATTTCCAAAATGTACTTTCTGAAAACCCTCGTTGTTCCTTGTAATAAGTTTAAGAAATGTAGACACCTTGTCCATCCATGTCGTTCAGTATTTTCTCTCACCTCCACATGGTTAGGCTCAAGTGACGCCATTATAGGCTATATAATTGCCACCTACTAAACAATCGTGCTTGATTCCGCACACTTTATGCACGAGCTCTGTTAGCATTCTGTATGTATCCAAGTATAGGGTAGACAAAAACATAAAAAGCTGAAATAAACGAGAAATAAAATCATAAGTGGAAAAAACATGATAGAAATAATTGGAAACTAAATGAGAAACGTGAAGTGGAAACTTAATGAGAAATGTCAAACGAGAATTTTGCAATAGAACATAAAACACTTACTTTTGTACATAGGTCTACTTGACAGTCAATGTATCAGATTAGTTCAACCCATTAGGCATTTTATTCTAAGTTAATTAATTTTATATTTCGTATATGGGGTTTTATGCATGTTATTTAATTATTGTTATTAAATGTCTGCGTATGGACTTTCATATGCTGTTTGCTTTTATAGACATATTTTAGACTGGGTATGGCATAATGCAGGGTGTTCATGGCATGCTACACAAAGTGAAAACAACAAGAGAGAGAGAGAGAGAGAGAGAGAGAGAAAGATAGTTCACGCGTACGTACATGTATGCTCGGGTGTTTGTGTACATGAATTGGTATATTTGCATGTATATAAAATGTAAATAAAAACTTAGTTTCATATAAACAAGAGTCGGTACAAAAATGGAGATATATAAACGGATATAACTGAATTAATAGTTTGATAATCTTCGGTTAAATATACTAATAAACAAAATGGCATGTAACCATTTAACACAAAATGTTCAAATTTCAGGTTATTAAAATAGAAAGTTTTATCTATGTCGACCAAATGGTTTGAAATTCTCATTAGGAAGACTCTTAACACATGTCTGGATCAGCCACATGCGCAACGACGATCTGGTGGATGAACAACTTCAGCGACTGAATTTATACGTTTATATATTATCAGTTCGCACTGGAGCAAATGCAAGCAAACTTTTCCATCGATAGAGCGCATTTTATAAATCTGTAGATGCATATCATCGCAGCAAATAAGGACAGAAATACATTGGTATAAAAGTCCATTACCTGGTTATCATGCTTCAGTATAGCATTAATGCGATTGATTTTCCGCGATCTTAAAATGCCACACTTCAGTCTTTGGAATAAAACATATTTACATTAATACAGTATTTTACTTCATACATTTCATAAGGTTAGCTTTAATGTATTATGCAAGGCATTAAAAATAAGGGCAATGACAATAAAATCAGCAGATCTTTACTTCTATCATAGATATGTTAATTTAATACGGTACTAAACTATGTATAAGATAACAATAAACCAGTGTTATAGAATAGAAATCAAAGAAGGCATTTTATATTTAATGTATACATGTAAAATTACTTTTAATTTATATTTCTGTGCCATGCTTTTAATGGTAGATATAACAACTGTATATGTATATATCGATCGAACCTCTAAATGCAATGTGCCTATACGGCATTTTTCTGCCAGGCATTTACTAGGTTAGTAAGAAAAGGTTCTATCAAAATGTCCAGATATTTTAAATTTAATCTTCCTCTAGACAAAGGCAAACAGGTTAAATGTAAATGTGACAAAAACTTGTTAGGATCTAATTATAATTGGAAATATGTACTATGCATATTGTTTTACTTATATTAAATTACCATTTGCTTTCGTATTTTAATAACTTTTTCAGTTATAAGATTTTTACTTTTAAAAGCCATGCAGCAAAAATGTTTAAAATGTCGATATTTTTCCGGAATTTCAAAAAAAATGACAAAAGAGATGTGTGTTTTGCAATTAAACATGTTAAATTCAAACATTGTGTAATTACCTGGCTAATCAGTTCACTACTTAGGATTAATATACACACATGTTGTTTATATGAACAAGAGCTGGTCTAATTTTATTATTTTGTACTACATCTATGGAATTTTTAACAACTAAAAAAGCTTAAAAAGCCTAGCACTTTTGATTTTCCAAATCTGACGAATAAAGAATAAGGACAACATATTTATATATAAACAGGAGATCATAATAAAATTAATTAAACAAATTATTTAGTTTGGTTGAAAACTTTGACAATGGCATTTTAAAATGAATAACTGCTTCTGAGCAAACCTGAAGCTAGGAAAATCTTAATTTGGTACGTAAGAATAAGTCTTTATTTGGCACCTGAAGGCTGAAAACTTTTTTACCTTAAAAAATGAAACAATATATTGAAATCATGTGCTCACTGACAAGTTTATCCACAGAAACATGTATTATATTTCTGAAATTTATCTGCTAAAATAACCTCATAATCTCATATTTACTTGCAAAATGATACTTAAGCATCTTCCATGGGTTGGTAGCCCACTTGGGGCAAACACTTTTTATGTGAGGAGCCTTTGTTTAGTATGACAGTGGTTAACCCAGACAATTGTTCACTCACTGTTGTGCAATATTTCTGTAAACATAAATAACCGCCACTGGGGTGGAATGCTACAAAAAGAGAGGCTATATTCTATGATATATATACATGCTTCTCTTAAGGTAAATGTTTTTGGACTTTGTCTTTGCTTGTACAAATTTTAAGAACAAACAAATTGTCCATTTACAGTTACAAACTATTCTGTCATTCTTTTGAAAGACATATTCTGTTCTTAAAAGTCTGGAAAAAGTTTGTGCTTGTCAATAGTACAAACATTATTTACACAAACATTAAGAATTAAAACATACAATCAAGACATCGTCAGTGAAACTATCATAGAATGTTCGAAGTAATACATAAACGTACTCTAATTATGAGGATTGTAGAATGCAGTATCATATCATATCATCCAATACTTTATTTAAAGGTCCAATATATGTTTGCTCTGACTGATATGACTTAGATATATGACATATAAAATGGCCTACCCAGGTCAAATAAGTGGTTAGAGTCACTAACATGCAATTATTCCCAAGCTCCTGACTGCACAGGTATGAGTCCTAGTCGGAGGCAGTAACTTCTTGTACAGGGGTAGTCCAGCTGACCTGCAGTGTGCCTGAGGTGCTACCTAGATTTGTCTGTGGTCATTCTCCGATAGTTAAAGCTGAAAATCATCATATTGACTATTAATGTGCCACTGGATCTTAAACCATAGACAAAACATCATAAATAGAATATTTTCATTTGCAGCATAGTTCTATTGCCTTGGAACAAATGTACAGTTGAGCTAACCATTTAAAGAAGGAATCGAGTCCTATGGTACAAATAATACAATATCTAATGCAACAGCAGTTTCTTTTCTTAAAAGTCTGTGAGCTGTACACTTGCTCATAATTTATATCATTCTGTGATAACAACTCTGTTGGAATTCCTTTTTAAGGTGGTACCCAATCTTCTGTTAGAGAAAGATAGCATCACAAAAGCCATGATATGGTTTGCTTGAAGTGTTCTGCTAGAAGCCGATTGTTAATTTCTAGATCTGCAATGGAGTTTTAAGAAAAATGCCATGTAACCATATTAGATTATGTCATGCAGTGATGCATAAATATCAATACTTAACTTACTCATGCACAGTTTAATATGATGTGAAATATTGTGAATGATATCAATGGAAGTTGGAGTCTATTTTTAATCAGAAAAAAGAGTTTTTATTTATATACATTTTGGTAGCATGTTTGGCTAATGAATCATGGTCATTTCTTACGATCAACATATCTGTTGGGGTCCAGAACTAAGACAAAATAACTTTTTAAAATGGTGTAGATATTTTGTTGTATTATAAAAAGTGGCAAAACTCTTAAAACTTTTAAAACCTTAATGAATTGCAGTTGATAGAGGAGGAGTATTTTAGGTTAACAATGAAGTGCACGGTGAGAGTGTTTTACCAGTGCCCCTGCCTATGCTACTCTAGGTTCACTGGCTATGCTACTCTAGGTCCGCTGGCTATGCTACTCTAGGTTCCACTGGCTATGCTACTCTAGGTCCACTGGCTATGCTACTCTAGGTCTACTGGCTGTTCCGTGATCATCTTTCCCGACAGGTTCTGCCTCGCAACGAGAGGTACCAGGTACAGTCCTAGCTTGGAATCATACAAAAACAAGCATTTTTGTGTCTGCCAATTATGGTTTCTATTTGTTCTTTTAAAACACTAAGCATTTAAAATTTTATTGGAGAAGGTAAAACAATGTGCCTGACAGTCAGCTTAATTATGGTTGTAAAAACAGATGTGCTTGAAAATGATAACATTTCTTTCTTGTTTAATCATATCATTCATATTTATCGGTGTCTTTCCACAATGAGTTTCAAACCTTAGTGCATCAGCACATTTCTGTACATTGGACCAATATCACAACGATGTAACTTTGTTTTGCATTTATTCCTTGCACCCCTAAAATGGCATCAAACTATTACAAAAAGAAGATTAATATGCATTTTGTTTTGTTTTCATGAACTTTGAATGTTCTTTACTTTTGAGTCCTTTAATAATCTTAAATGAAATGTTAAGCATTACCATGGCTATTAAATGATATGTAGCACAGGTATTTTAGTAAAAAAACATAACCATATTTACTCTATTTTTAAGATTACACAATTTACTTTTCTACTGTGCTAAAAATTACAATATAATACATATAATGTTTTAAGCAGGGTGTCATTATACAAACTTCTGAGACATCCCTCACAGATAAAATACTCTTCGCTTAAATATGTTTAAGACAGTTGCCAAGTTTTATTGATGTTTTTAATTGTAAAACAATATCAAATGCCAGAACATCAAATACTGCCGCATCAGTAAAAGCTGGAATGATTATGTATGTTGCTTATTTTGTTATCCTACTAGCTCCCGATGTTACAATAACAATTCATAACAACAAGTACGGTATATGGACACAGAATATTAGCTGAAAGAAAATGATTGATCCCTTCCAGGGCCTGACTGGTTATTATTATTATTTAGGTTATGTTGAATGTTTATCAACACTATGCAAGTCAGAATGTAGAATAAAACAATATAAAAACATGCATGAAGGCGCACTTGGTTGAGCACTGGACTGACATACTCGAGGTCTTGGGGTTTAAATAATACAAAAACCATGCATTTTTTATTGTTTCACCTATTATGTATTTATGAAAGTCTTTCTTCCTTTTTTCTTGGCTAGCATATTTACAGCTCCTAAAATAGTGGACCAATAAGTTTTCTAGTACTTTTTCTAAACAAAATACCATTTAAAAGTTTTACAGGGGAGGTAAAACATTGAGTCTGGCAGCATTATTATGGCTTTAAAAATACAACAATACTGTTTAAAATTTTCAGATTTTTTTAAAACAGACCATTGCCAAAAAACTTTGGATAATACATTTTTTTAAAATCAAAAACACTGATGATATAGGCTGATTTAACTGATTAAAATTTAAAAGAAAAAATCCAACAGAAGCTACACAGAAATGACCATAGCTAAATGATATGTATCGAACTTGTATGGACATATGTAAAAGATACTGACCATTACAAAACACTACATAATCAAGTCTTTACAATCAATTATTGTGAATATAGTTCTAAAGTAAAATAATGTGTGAGAGCATGATGTATAGAATACCCAGTGTATACATATTTGAAAGACATACCTAAGAAAGAACACAAGTTTATGATAAAAAAAAATGAATTAACAATTATTGTTTTGTTTTTTAAATATATTGCATTGACAAGGTAAGGTAACTTTTAGTGACATCCAGTATCTCAGAAGTAAGTAGTTATTTAGTTGATGGAAGACTTCAGACAAACGTCTGGGTAGATCTACTTGCATAACCACAGGTCAACTTGAAAACCTTTCCCCATTATGTCCTTCGCCCTGATCAGGACTCGAACCTACACTGTGACAGTCTAAGCAGTCAGAGGAGTAACAGTTTAAGTCAGTGAATCTACCACTCAGCCACAGGTACCCCACTACCACTCAGCCACAGGTACCCCACTACCACTCAGTCACAGGTACCCCACTACCACTCAGCCACAGGTACCCCACTACCACTCAGCCACAGGTACCCCACTACCACTCAGCCACCGGTACCCCACTACCACTCAGCCACAGGTACCCCACTACCATCAGCCACCGGTACCCCACTACCACTCAGCCACAGGTACCCCACTACCATCAGTCACAGGTACCCCACTACCACTCAGCCACAGGTACCCCACTACCACTCAGCCACCAGGTACCCCACTACCACTCAGCCACAGGTACCCCACTACCATCAGCCACAGGTACCCCACTACCATCAGCCACCGGTACCCCACTACCACTCAGCCACAGGTACCCCACTACCACTCAGCCACAGGTACCCCACTACCATCAGCCACCGGTACCCCACTACCACTCAGCCACAGGTACCCCACTACCACTCAGCCACAGGTACCCCACTACCAATCAGCCACCGGTAACCCACTACCACTCAGCCACAGGTACCCCACTACCATCAGCCACCGGTACCCCACTACCACTCAGCCACAGGTACCCCACAGAATAACAATGTTTTAATATAATCATCATTGCATTTTACAACAACTGGTGTGTCATACCTTCTATCAGAGTATGTTTGGGCACTGCCCAGCCAGCTCCTGTGAAAAAATAACAGAAGAATTCTGTAAAA
>CM017565.1:25335271-25348938 GCA_007844125.1 Sinonovacula constricta
TAAGTTTTATGGGCCATGTAATGAGGAAGAACGGATTAGAAAGGCTGGTTATTGAAGGGAAAATCGAAGGGAAGAGACAGAGAGGAAGACAAAGGATGACATTCCTGGAGGTCCTGGCGTCGGCTGCGGGGTGCAAAGTAATAGAATTGTTGCGGTGTGCTGGTGGTGATCGGAATGGTCTCAAACGCATGATAGCCAACGTCAGGTCCTGACATGGCACCCGAAGAAGAAGATGCTTGATCAGGTTTTCTTATATGCCATCTGTACTCTATTCTAATATGCTAATCTCACCAATTAACCAAAATGTTGTTTATATGTTTAAAGAATTTGGGAAATAAAATAATGAACATTTAAAATATCCAAGATCTTTCTGACTTTATATTCAATGAGGCACGATTTCGATGAGACGGTTAGAATCCTCAAATCTTTAGAAATATCTTCTTTTTTTTTTCGAAATTGTCAATGTTGCTTTACTAGAAAAAGTTAGATTTTTTTTCTAGTTTCATCTAAATTAAAGGCTCTCCGTTAGACTTTGAAAATAACTTGGTAGCGATGTAAATTGTGTAATCGATTCTTTTAATAAATTTCATGTAAGCAATTGTTAAAAATAATGCATTTTGACATTGTACTTCTGTTTAGTTTCAAATACAACGTTGAAGGCGTTAAGAAAGTAAGCAGAATATAGCAACGATGACATTTTGCAAATACTACAAAGTGCATTTATCCAAGCCAGCTAGGTGTCTTTATTCATGTTCTTACTAGAGCGGATTTTCATTAAAGCGCAGCCAAGATTTACTAGCTTCGTGTGAGATTGCATCCTATTTTTAAATGCCATGCATAAACTATAACTAATGGATTATAAGAACTTATAAAAACTTCTAGTAATATTATTATACTATACAAAGAAGTTGGCATTACTAGAATTTGCTTACAAACTGTATATTTACATCCCCCACCCCACCCCCGCCCCCACCTCACCAAAAAATATTTCATTGCAAACTGATATTGGACAGTAATTCCAAACTAAAGTAAAATTTGAACAAACACTTGACATATATTTATGGATAAAACTTACAATTTACCAACGTCCAGCTACGATCGCGAATTAACTGTAACTATCATGTGTAACGTAACAGAAAGATTCTTCACATTTCGATAATATAAAGTTAAAGAGATGATGCTCAAATATTAGACGTTTATCCCTAAGTAGCTTGAATTGCGTAATTAGATTACTTTTGCTTTAGACAGTAGGTTGTCTACTGAGGAATTTGATTACTACGTTCTTTAGGCACGGAGAACAGAAAAAGAACGTGTAATGAAGGCATTTTTATGGCTTGTTCTGAGCAGTTTCACCCTATGCCTTCCTTTAATAAGCGTTAACTGGGTAAGAAATGAACTTCTATCAACGATTAATATGCATATTTATGAAGGTTGGTCGTATAAGATGGATGTTAGATAAGAGACTAGGACGCAACTCGTGGACAATTCCAGATCGCTCGAGGGCCATTTGTGTTGTCTGAGAGTGATTGGGCTCATATCACATACCAGGAAAAAAGAGTTCTACGTATGTACTTTTACCAATCTTATACGTTTCTATATTTTATGTTACTAGTCTATTGACAGAACACACTATGCGATGATGGCAATTAATGGTCTAAGGCTAAGCCTTACAATTCTTATCAAAGGCGTCAGTAACTATAGCTCTATTACGTGCTACTGTTTGAAACTAGAATAAAATTTCTAAAAATATTTGCAGCAGTAAACATACTACAGAATTAGACTTAGTAATAATGTATGTATTGATAAGATAAGCTTTTTAAAGTAGTTTCACATTGAGGATGCTGATCCAATTTCTTGAGAGGAAGTCAAGATATAATGACAAAATGTAAATTTGAGATCACTTACCGTGAATGTGTCTGTAAAAATAGTATATTAAAAGACACTACGAAAACGCATCTTGCCTATTTGTTTAAGCATGTATTATATCCCGGAATAATTTTCTTTTTTACGATTATTTAACGTGCGTCCTAAAATCGCGCATTGCAAAATCCAGCGATTGTCACACCTTGTTATCACTAATGGCTCAACTTGTTAATCATAGTTTTTTTACTGTAAACTTACAATATATTATTTGCACTTTACAAGCTGAGATTTACAGTAATGTACAATCTTCAGGAAGTGCAAGGTTGGAGCGCTCCATAAACCATGTTAAAGCTTCCCAGTCGGTCCTTTTGCCGACTGACTGTTCCAAGGCGGTAACTGGTGGTTTTTCTTTGCGTGTGTTATTTCTCGTCTCTGTGTTTTTGTCACAAATGCATTAAGTCTGTTTGCCTTTGTCTAGAGGAAGATTATATTTAAATATCTGTGAAAATTTTGATGGGACCTTTTATTTTTTTACCTATTGGTAACTAATAACATGCTTGATTATCCAATTATCTCAGCGATTATGCAAACATATTTAAAGATATATGTTTAAACTGAAATTTTTGCTAATATATTGTAGTAGATAGTGTTACTCTCAACATTTTATTAAACCCATCTGAACGTGCTTGATTAGTACCTTAATCGATTTGATGAACTTTTTTTGTTATCCATAAGTATCAGTTGTTTAAGACTTTTGCTAAATACTAAATTTTAAGTCTTCTTAACACTATGTGGACATCATTTTCCAATGACGTCAAAGAAAACATCAGCGCTTAAACATTTTTATTCAAATATATCAGTTTTCTTTTCATTGAATGCATTTGAGAATCCCATTAGGAAGTGCGTGGTTAGAGTTTTGTAAAAACAGTTTAAGCATCCCAGTCGGTCTATATTGCCCACTGACCGTTCCAAGGCGGTAACTGTCGGCTTTGCTCTTTATGTTAAATGACTATTCACTGATTTGTTCTTACTTTTACATTTGGTTTGCATGTGAATATCTACGTCCTGTGCCTTTTCAAATTTTGGTATATGTCGCAATGTTCATAAGACATTGTAACATATACTGATTAAACAGGATTATTGTCGAAACGTTATAACAAATGTACTCATGAAGATGACAAGAAAAATGTGGTAGTGAGTATAGTAACCATAATAACTGCAAGAATGACGGCATTGATATTTGTGTCACCATAATAAAGTGTTTTATGAGTCTGAGCTTTTTTTATGATACATAAATACGTGTACACTTTTATTTCGGCACACAAATAAATTTGAAAAACGGTTAAAGCAATAAGAACCGAGAGTTCCGATTCATCTGCTATGGAATAATAAGAACAAAAAGTCTGGCCAATACATACATAATCATAATTATATACCTAATCATAATTTTGAGTAATACTATGTATATATGGTTTCATCCCATAGCACAGGTATTATGTTTCCAATACAGGCTAGTAAACAGTGTCCAGGGGGTGTAATATGCAATTGTCACCTGAGGTGGATGTGGCAGGTGTGAGTGTAACCCACTAGGGCTGTTTGTAGGAAAGGATATCGTTGTTATGGAAACAGTCAACTTGTCTCCAAGATAAGACCCCACCCCCTTCTCCCTACCCCAATCCCCTGGCATATGATCTACTAGCCAGACAGACGAGTGAAAGAAGATCGTTCCACTTGTAGTCCTGATCCCTAAAAGCCTCTGCACGCACCTTGCTCCTAACTGGCATTTAAAACTTTCAATACTAATTAACAAGCATACTACCTTTATCAGTCTTAAGTTTAGTTTTTACCACAATTTAACCCATCTTAACTGGTGTCAAATGTGAATGTGAAACAGTTAAGGTGTAAACAATAACCGTTTGATCAAAAACAGTATGTCCTTCGTCATTTTTTTCTATATGATTTCAGTTTAGTCAAACCAAATTGGTTAAAGTTTTCTTTGGAAAAGAATGTTATTTTGTTTACTAGACGTTCGAATGCTAAAAGTAAATCCGAACGTTTGGTATATATTCGAACGTTCACTTACATCACTAGTAAGAACGCATAGTAAAAATAATAAATGTATAGTTAAAACGTAAATTATGCTTTTGTTGGCTAGCGAAGTAAACAAATAATGCAGATTTATGTTTATATTTTTTGTTTAAAGTACTTACTCGAACTCGTAGAATGAGCTACAGACTAAACATCAAACATATTATGAACAGCCTGTTTAATTAAAAATTGTGCTTAAGGAAAACAGATGTTAGTTAAACTAGGGTAACAGTTGTAAGGAAAACACGGGTCAAAGTTTACATCTTTTAATAAATCAAACATTAATATTGACATAAATGTCAATATAACAATATGTTTTTGTCAATGCTTTCTTGTTTACTTTTGATGTTTACATTTATTTACGATTATGCCCAATCCGTATGAAGTAGGTTGGAAAATGTATGAGACCTAATGAAAAGTATATTCAAAAGGTTATATATATTGCTCACGTAACCTTCTTCGTTTTTTTAAACATATGCTCAGTCGTCTTTTGAAGACATTTTATACAGATATATGTGATTTATTTCATCAGTTGCAACCCCGAAGGTGTGGAATGTAAATGTTAATGAAACGTGTACGGAAATAAAAAAACCACAAAAAACTGACATTGCGACGTCACAAACAATATGAATGGTTATTTTAAGAAAGTCAACAAAAGTTTAAATGATTAAAGAAAATGATTAATATATTTTGTCTCAACTTTGACTAAATCCTTATAAACTTTTAATAGTTGGCACATTGAATGTGTTCCTTTCTGTATCGCACTACTTTATATTGTCCTTACTATGACGTTATAATTGTTAGTACATTTCATAGTTCTATACAACACAAGTGTGTTTAATTGAAATTTTCCTGCAACGTGCAACAAAGTCATGTGCTTTGGAAATGTTATAGTTCATTAAAGTCAGGAAATAAACGCAATTACAGTTATGCTGATATAATTTGACAGTAATTATTTGATCAATATAAGACAAAGACAATAACTTTGTTTTAATAAGAACCAGGAATTATACATTAAAGACTTTCTCAGATTATACAGAATCGATAAAATAAGAAAATGATGTTATATTATACCAATAAGTTCAATGATTTGAAAGTTTTAGTATGGAAAATCCTTAATAACAGATCAAATTCTCCTTAATTATTCATTAATCAGGTATGAGTAGAAAATTATTATACTTTTTAGGTAGGTTCTGGTATCACATTTTATCACATTACTGATAAAGTAACAATCACAATAAAATTATTGAAACATATTGAAGATACATCTCATTAAAGATTATATTTAATAAAATACATGCCCTGTTAACATGCAAACTTACACGCACGCAGACATAGTCTTCCTTAATGTAAAGTATAGCACAATAATAAAATTATATTGAAGGGTACAAAAACGGCTGTCTTCGTTATTCTTAATATTTAGAATCCCAAGTCAACATATCTGAGATACCTGAAGTTGAAGTTTATCGCCTCAAAGGTGTGGCAAAACTGCTTTGTATTCCACAAATTTAGGAAAACGTTATTCTTTCAATCCGGAAATCTTCCGATATATTGCATTCCTTGAAATTGACAATTTACGGTCAAGAACTTGCATCCCTCGATGACTGGACAGGTCTTTGAGAATATATGAAAATGTTGACTAAAAGCCGTCAGTGTCTGTACTTTCATTTCTCCAGTTGTGCCCTATGCAGGTTTGGTTGCAATGCCATTTACCTGAGAATGCGTATATCTCCGGGATATTGCATACCTTTCTCGTTGTGCATTTTGCAGCTTTGTATAAATCTTTAGCCGATCATTTTAACATCTTTACCTAGTTCCTGAAAAAGACCAGTTTGAAATAAACGATCCAAACAGAGTGCAATGACGTGTAACTGTTTGGTTTATGGCTTGGCATTTTACCGGTAAGTTGTTTATTGATTGTTGGATTATGTTTTGTCCAGTTTTTATCTCTCGATAAATGTAATTATTTTAAGTAATTTCAGTTTGATAAAGTTTGTTTTCGTGTAATTTTGATAAAAACATTCAGAATGTGCGATGTTGGAAAGTTTTAAGGTGGTAAATGGTGATTTTAAAAACTAAAGTAAAAACTGTTTTGTTACATCAAAATAACATTGACCAAAGAGAAATATGATGTTTTTTTTAAAAAACGACCAACTTTTAAAGATATCATCATTCAGATATTAACATCTAAACTGCATTTTAAAACTGATTAAAACTCATTCGTGTTAAATAAATTTTATTTCTTCAATAATAAGTGACTTAAAATATTTTTATGAATATCACAGAGTAAATGGCTTTAATCTAATCTCAACAGCTATGATATATCAGAAAATATTAATTAGTTAAAACAACTTCGTCAGAGCATTTAATACAGTCACTAGATAAGTAAGCGTGTGTTATGCTTGGTGGGTAAAAATGTACCTCCACCATTTCTCATCTCCAGGGGGTCATATCAAATATCGCTGTCATAGATATCATACACGTATATTTTATTCACGCAATCCTCTGTAGGGTTCACATGGATCGGTGACAATCAGCGAAGGTTGTTTTGCATAAAAGAAGTGTGCACTCAATATCTGAAACCATAGGCTGCTAGCTGTAAATGACGATTTATAAATCATAAAAGAGCTGTGGCATTCAGGGATGGATCTAGGGGATGGGGGTGCATCCCCCCACACACACACCCCAACCAACCAGGTAAAAGATTAGAGTTGTAAACACACATACATTTAAGCTTAAAAATACTTGGCTTTTAATGTTATGTCAAAGTTAGGGCCCATTACTGCGTACATCTATCGAGCATTTTTTGCGATAAGATTGAATGGATTTTTTTATTCACACATCCTCGCCCACCAATATTTTCTGGATCCGCCCTGGTAGCATTCACTTAATCTTAAAACAGCTTTGTTGTCCTATACTGTATGTTTTGTGTGTCTTAAGACTTGAATATACACATGTTTACTATTTGGTTCTACTTTTACAGTCATCTTCCTGACCTGTTTTGAGAGATAAAACCACACTTATTCACGTAGTTTACTTCTTCCAGTCTTTATTTAAAGTCTTGAATCGTATTGTGGTCTATGCAATGTTTGTGACATCATGTACATGTAAATCATTTGGTTGTAGAGTATATGTTCACTGAAACACTATCAGTAGTAATAAAATAGCAAAGACACCTAAGACAGAGCTGTATTTTATCTAGAGCTGTGTATTGAATGTCATACCTCTGTCTTCTATCCAAATTTATGAGATCCTGTACAAACGCCCTTGACGGTAATCCTGCAAATTCAACTCGGTTAGGTAAAATTACACATTTTTAATTATGTGTATTTGATTTTCATCAGCTTTGACCGAATAATATTTCAATGTCTACTCGGAATATGGATTTTAGTGAATGTCTGAGTCTGTAATGCCCGATATATTCTAACAACTGAAGATGCTGTCATCTATCAGGTCACTTGAACATGAATGTTTTAATAAATTATTATACAAACACAAGAAAATATACAAATATTTTCATCGTTACAATTATTATTCAAACAAGGATCATATTTATTTATTTATTTATTGGGGGGGGGGACACACTAACAACTGAGTTATCTTTAATACTGACATGGTCACAATTTACAATTATTACAATGACTTTATAGAAATACATATCTTATCTCTTAAAAATTGCCGTATTCGGTTACACTTATCGTAGTTTATGAGATTTTAACCTATATTTTCAAAATGTATAAAATATACCAACACACAAGAAAATACTGAACCATTTTATATTGTTAAACAGATGTTATTAAAATAAAACTTTTTTCATGCGTTTAACATTTTATCTTAGTGAAATTTACTTCAGTTCATATGCTGAAGGTTAACCGTTTAATTTACAGTGTCAGAGTCAGAGAGACGGACCGCCGCAATAGCTCAATTGGTAGAGCGTCGGCTTACGGATCGGGTAGCGGGTTCAAACCCCGGTCGGGTCAAACCAAAGACTTAAAGTTGGTAGTAGTGGCTTTCTTCCTAACGCTCGAGGCTAAGGGGACAGCATTACGCCTGACTCGTCGGTGTCAGTATAATGGACCGACCGGGTTCAGTCCCTGGGCACCTCAAAAGTGCCACAGTGCTATAATGATACAAATGTCGCTGCACAGTATCTGCAAAATGCCCGCAATCCCATCCCATTCCATCTCAGAGATAAGGCTTACTTCAATATGTAAATATATACGTGTCACTTTGACGTTTGCATTAAACAGTATAAGCGACGTCCCTGCATGTCTGTGTTAATCTTCACTCGTCACATTGAATTAACATCAGAATAAAAGAAATATAA
Organism: Sinonovacula constricta; assembly: GCA_007844125.1. Classification (NCBI taxonomy): domain Eukaryota; kingdom Metazoa; phylum Mollusca; class Bivalvia; order Cardiida; family Solecurtidae; genus Sinonovacula; species Sinonovacula constricta. Next base: position 25,343,550 of record CM017565.1, read on the forward strand.
ATTCAAAAGCATATAGCACAACGTACGAAAATCACAGCTGCGTGTTAACATATGATAATAGGTTAAGTGTAATCTAACAAGTAATATATCACCTTAGTTCTCATCTTATCAGTTAAATTAATTTCTTCATTTCCAAAAACCTAAATATGTACCTGTTATTGCAAAATTGCAGGCATTTATGGTACATTCATATTATAGTGATCTACAATGTGCACCTGCTGAAATAAATAAATCAGTAGTAAAGTAAAGTAAATAAATAAGTAAATAAATAAATAAATAATGCAAGTACTGCCAGAAAGATAATCTTTTTAAGATTACTTTGTTAATAAAGAGAGTGTTTTTGCTTTAAAGTTTTATGTATGCCTTTTATTTTTCCAAACACTGATTTTGTGATGATTTATACCACCAAATATATTAACCAAGCATAGTTATAATATCCTGACACCAGTCCAGTCACGGAACTATCAACATCTTTAATTGTTTATAGGTATAATTGCTAATACGACTAACGACAATGATATGTCGCGGTTGGTTTTAGTCATTCATACATGGAAATGATACGAATTTTAACTTATTTTATTCAGACAATATTCCGCTCCTTTAAAGCCGCAAATAGTAGAAGATCTGCGATTTTCGTCGAAGGGGTGGCGATTCATGAAAGATGCTTTCAAACTAGTTTTACTACCTATATAGGACATTTGTCAATCTCAAATATTTAATATACTTAAATGGTTAACAAATTTGCAAATTAAAATAAGGTTTAGCAGGATATTTTTTTTTATTTTGACCTAAATTTGAGTGCTGGCGTGAGTCTTAATATCTGAACAATTTTAACGATAAATTCGCGCATTCTTACGAAAAAGTTCCGTTATATTCTGAGTATTGGGGTTACGAGCTACTGTGTGTTGATCCCTGACTGAAACGCATGTCCAATTTCCATAACACATTATCAATAAATTTAACGCTTCAAATTTTATATAAAAGTCATTCTTTTATGGGCTTTCTTCCTGCTTTAATTCCAAAGCCGCTGATTGATTGAAATGATATTCCGTGCGGTGACTGACTGTCACTTCGCAAGCACAAAATGAAATAAGCGTTCTAAATACGTTCTTTCTGTTTATTTGATATGATAGTTTTCAAAACTGAAACTATATATGGTAACACAATCTAGTCATTTTGATGGGGTTATCACAATCATTTGAGTCATTATCACCTTTCTGCCCATGCAGAAAAAAGCAGAATCGATAATCAGCCACAGAAGTGAAGCGTGTGAAAATTGACGTCATTACAGTCATTCGCGTTCAGAATTTACATTCTGTTTTAAGTTTCATAGTTTGTCTAGCTCAGTCGGCAAAATATCATCTAATTTATCAGCGAAACATTCAGAAAGTTATTTATTTATAGTCAACCATTTTTGTGTATTTTTTCAAATCGAAATAATACCATATTCTTTTCTAAACACTATGTGGACATTATTTTTCAATGACGTCACTTTTGTCATAACTTATAGAAAATATCAGCGCTTGAACATTTTGTATTCAAATAGATCGTTTTCTTTTCATTGCTTGCATTTTAGAAACTCGTCAGGAAGTGCGAGGTTAGAGCTCTGTAAAACCGGTTTAAGCACCCGAGTCGGTCCATATTGCCGACTGACCGTTCCAAGGCGGTAACTGTCGGGTTTGTACTTTTCGTTAAATGACTCATCACAAATTTGTTCTTACCTTTCGCTTGGCTTGCATGTGAAATATCTTTGTTCTGTGCCTTTTCGGAGTTTGGTATATGGTTGCAATGCACATAGGACTTTGTCATATATTCTTATTATAAATAACGGAACATTTTGTCCACCGATTCAAGAACAATCTTTCATATTCATATAGTTCCATTCTTGATTCAGTCGGTCCTATGTTTGTGATGCAGAAACCCATCTAAGACGTAATTCCATAGCACAATGACATTGCCAACCTATCGCCTGCATTTTTTGTTACATTTATGATCCATTCCTGAGGCCCTGAGTTTGTATGATCACTCTATTTCGTTAAAACTGTGTATATTTGACTAACCTCTAACGTTTCATTATCGAGACGTCATGATCAATTTTTCTTCTCACTTACTTTTTGAATCTCATCTGTTTAAGAAGTGTATTTACGGAGTCGAGAAAAAGTTTTGTTTGGTTTGGTTTCTGAAATACGCCGCAGCCACCGCAGGTGAGCCAAAAGACCTTCTCACATTAAGTCTTTGGCACCAACGGGACTCAAACCCACGCGGTGATAGGCTGAGCGTTTAGAAGAATTACAAGTTGGATCCTCTATCACTACGCCACGGAGGCCCAGCTCCAGCCCCGCCCCTCCCCCCCCCCCCCCGCTCCCCCGCCCCAGCCCGACAGAAAGATCATGGTCATTTTATGTTAAAAATAATTGTAAAGATTAGTTTAAATCGCTTGTGTTGAGATTATTTATGAAATATTTGCCAGAATAATGATCAACAGATAAAACCGTATTAGTGTAAGGGATTGGGATTAGCCGGCATTTTTGCCGATACTGCGCAGCAACATTTCTATCATTATAGCACAGGTGCACGTATGAGGTGCCCAGGGACTGAACCCGGCCGGTCCATTATACTGACACCGACGAGTCAGGCGTAATGCTGTCCCCTTAGCCCCGAGCGTTAGGAGGGAAGCCACTACTACCAACTTTAAAGTCTTTGGTTAGACCCGGTCGGGGTTCGAACCCACGACCTCCCGATCCGCAAGCCGACGCTCTACCACCTGAGCTATTGCAGTATAATTTACAAAACATCCACATGTGTGTTAAAGACGTCAATACACGACAATCGCCGTGCCTTTAGGTCTGAGATTATGAGCTGTCGGCCCGGCGCTGCCGCGTGTTAACCTCTTACTAATAAACACTTATTTCATACTCAAATGAAACCTGCTTCAAAGAATAGCATTTAAATTCAAACGTTAACTGAGCAATTAAGATAATTCAGGAATATTATTAATATATTTACACAAGAATTAAAAAAAAAAAAGGTATTTATTCAAATTTGCACACATAATTTAATGTAAAAAGGACAACAAATCCGACACAGACGAGTCATTACAAGTAGAAATAGCCAACTGTCATTGCCTTGAGAACAGCAAGTCAGCAAAAGGCCGAATTGGCAGCTTTAACCTGGTTTGCGGACAGCTCGACCTCGCACTTCAGAAGGTGATTATCAAAGACAAGTACTGTATTTAAAAATATCCCATTTATTTCTTTTTGGTCTCCGTGAAAAGAAGCTTGATATCGGCAATTTCACATTATCACCATTACACTATACGCGCCACTCTGTCGTGATAACTCAAAATAAACGCTAAGTGTAAAACAGTCAAGATTCATATGTACTAGCAATACAGCTATATGTATGATATGGCGCCTCCTTCTGACTCGGTGACTTTTCCTGCGTCAACAGGATATCAATTTTAGCTAACAAGACAGAATTTTCACTTTACTACTCTCAAATTTAGCAAAGACAGCTATAAAATGGGTATCCGTTACGCGATTTTTTGTCAAACGCGTATTAAATAATTTGGTTGATAATAATCCGGCTTTCATATGACAGTATACGAACTGAACTTTTTTATGAAATAAACAGAAACAAGGTGCTACAGTTAGATTTTGTTTGAGCTCTTTATGTGGTCATGTATTGGCAGTATACTATTTTAATGCACGATTTAATGGGTTTAATGTGAATACATTTACTGTTTTTCATGATGACTTTTAATATTAATTGATAAACTCAACCGCTTTGCCGCAAAAACATCAATGGTTCGGAAAGGTTAGTCATTTCCGCTGGGATGCCATTATGGCGTCATTGACGGGACGATATCACCAAAAGCGTTTCATATATAAATAAACATTTGAATTAATGTCAATAGTTTTAAAATTTAGTTACGTAAATGTTTCTACTAATGATAAAAGGCAAGGAAAGAATCCATCAAAAGACTTTCTGATAATCGCGTTTAGCAAACATTGTCAAAATATCCCGCTTATGACGTCATAATATTTATTAAGCTTCAGGCATCGGTCATTACCATATACGTCTTCGGTAATTTCCGTACAAGTGACTTAAATATGTAAATATTATAAATATTATAAATTTATAGTAGTAGTATATAGACTCTATAAATAACGTGAAGTCCGACTTATTTTTATGCCCCCACCCCCGCCACCACTGTTCCATATTGTCGCGCATAATATTTACAACTGCTTCCATTATGACAAATCATACAGAGGTCAAATTCATAAATATACTCAGGAGTTAGAGCGTCGGCTTGCGGATCGGGAGGTCGTGGGTTCGAACCCCGACCGGGTCAAACCAAAGACTTTAAAGTTGGTAGTAGTGGCTTCCCTCCTAACGCTCGGGGCTAAGGGGACAGCATTACGCCTGACTCGTCGGTGTCAGTATAATGGATCGGTCGGGTTCAGTCCCTGGGCACCTCATAAGTGCCCCTGTGCTGTAATGATAGAAATGTCTCTGCGAAGTATCGGCCAAAATGCCGGCTAATCCCATCCCATCTCTCATAAATATAAATAATAATATGTATATAAATGGCTACCCATGTTGTGTATAAGTGTTTTAACAAGAAAACCGTGATAAACAGATATACGAGATGGGATGGGATAGGGTGGGATAAGCAGGGCATTCTTTGGTTTGACCCGGCCGGGGTTTGAATCCACGACTTCCCGATCCGCAAGCCGACGCTCTACCACCTGAGCTATTGCGAAGAGCAAGATTAAAATAAAACCGGTCTTTACGGGAGGACAAAAGATACCAATAAAATGTTTGTACTTTCCCCTATTCATTAAATGAACTTCTCTTACACAGCTTTACGCATTTAAACTATTCATGAAGTTGTTTCGGTGTCTGCATAGAAATTTCGCCTGATCAGCAATCAATTCATCATCCAGCAAATATGACAGATTTAATCAAATGCTAGCTATGAGTTGCTATGATATTCTCTTAACTGACGTCTTATTTCGTTCCAGGCGATGAATCCATTTCTTGAGATACGATATGATGATGTGATATGTTTTATGTGTCTTGAATTTCAAATGCACAACTCACACAATATAGCAAAAAACTCCAAGGCCAAAAACGTCGAATCGGAAGACATCAAACGACAACGACTTTCTGGAACCAGAAAACCATCACAATACAGACAGTTTGGGACAAAACAACGAAGAAGTAGAAGAAACAAACGTCTGCGTGTCATGGAATATAATTGTTAAGAGTGACTAGCAAGAGATGGCTAATCCTAAAGAGTGATACTTCATGGACTTTTTTTTTTATAGCAGATGACTTTTAAAAAAAAAACAAGCTTAATTTATGAAACATTTTAAGTTAGTTT